>SJYV01041761.1:112751-140525 GCA_006410875.1 Neotragus pygmaeus
ATATCAATTACTGGAAAAGACAGTAAGGATAAGAGCATAAGACACAACTTTTCTTGTCTTCAAGGAGCTCACAGTTCAGAGGGGAGACAGACAAGGAAAGCAATGAAGTTTAATACCTGCTAATGCACAAAAAAGGTATACATCTCAAGATAAAAGGTTCAGGAAAAGGTTTCAATAATTATCTTGGAACTAAGTCTAGCAGGTCTAGAAACAGTTAATGAACTAGACAAACAATAAACTGTGAAAATATCTGTGATAAATATTACACTGAGTTTATTTCCTAAGTATACGTCAAAGAGGTTATATTATATAAATAAATAAATTATATGTATATAAATATATATAATATGTATATAATTTTTTTAAAAAATAAATACACAAACTGATAGAACATTCACAACAAAACCAAGTAAAGACTGAAAGTGAAAAACCTCACTAGTTTCCAGAGATGAAAAAGAAAAGAATGAATCACCAAAGCTGTTTTTAGATTATAATAAAGCTTGCAAGGTTACTAGCAGTGGGCACTCTCATACACTGAAAAGAAAATTTGGCATAATCTTTCTGCAGTGTAACTTAGCATGCATGGTATATATTCAAAATCCTGAGGTTCATTATCTTTGACATACGGATTTTCCAATACAGTTATACTAACGCATATATATGGAATTTAGAAAGATGGTAACAATAACCCTGTATGTGAGACAGCAAAAGAGACACAGATGTATAGAACAGTCTTTTGGACTCTGTGGGAGACGGCGAGGATGGGATGATGTGGGAGAATGGCATTGAAACATGTATATTATCATATGTGAAATGAATTGCCAGTTCAGGTTCCATGCATGATACAGGGTGCTCAGGGCTGGTGCACTGGGATGACCCAGAGGGATGGGATGGGGAGGGAGGTGGGAGGGGAGGGTTCAGGATGGGGAACACATGTACACCCATGGCAGATTCATGTCAATGTATGGCAAAACCCATACAATATTGTAAAAATAATAATAAAGTATGAAGCAACAACAATAAAAAAGAATTTATCCTACAGAAACAAGTGATGAGAATATAGATAGATGAATGAAAATGGTCGTCAGTATAAAATCAGTGGAAATAGAAAAAAATATATTGAAATAAGTTAAACGGCCCAGAGGAGGGAAATATTTAGGTTCAAAAATGGCACATTCATCCCTACATTAGATTATTAGGCAATCATGAAAATGTTTTCAAATGTTTGTGTTGTGCTCAATTGCTCCATCATGTCTGACTCTTTGTTACCCCATGGTCCGTAGCCCGCCAAGCTCCTCAGTCCATGAGATTGCTCAGGCAAGAATACTGGTGTGGGTTGCCATGCCCTCCTCCAGGGTATCTTCCTGACCAAGGGATCAAACCCAGGTCTTGCATACTGCAGGTGGATACTTTACTAACTGAGCCACCAGGGAAGTCCATTCTCATGCTAGTGATGAACTATTTCGAAAAAGAAAAAATTAAAAACCAAGAAAGTAAAGCAGTAAGAAGGCTGTAGAGTTAAAAGTCAAAATGACCAGGTAGATTTGGGAAAAAACAAAACAAAACAAAATAAATATAGCTGAAGAGTTTATTGTGACCCCTCTATTTTCTATCTCATCTTTTACAATTAGACTTTCACTCTCTCTTCTACATCCACTCACCTCTTTCATATTCTCCATCAGACTGAATTTCTGTACTATAATCTCTATCATTTTGTCACAGTAATACCCCAATTTGTCAATTCTTTTTTTTAACTCAATAACTCACTGATGAAGGTTATCTTATTACCAAAATCAGATAAAGAGAGTACAAAAAGTTATATAACAGATCAATTTCAGCCATAAATAGAGATTTAAAAAACAAGTATTAATAAGACAAATAAAGCAATATATAAAAGGTTAGAAATGTCCCAGGTATCAAAAGATAACATATTTGATAAAATTTATCACCATTTATAATATTAGTTTATCAGATTCTTTAATCTGATAAAACGGTATCCATAAGAAGCTTACAGCTAATTTCACAGCCCATGGCAAAATATTCCCTTTAAAATTAGAAACAAGATAGGACACCCACTCAATCCACTTTACTTATATCGAACTTTCGTATGGTAAAATGTATAAATAAATAAATATACAAATATATATATAATGCATAAATAAATATATAAAATATATAAATAAATATCAATATAACAAATTAGGAATTCAAGGAAAATACAAACTGCCATCATTACAGACTATCTCCACAGAAAGCTCAAAGGATCTAGAAAAATTCTAGAATTATTAAGAGATTATCAGGGTAGCTAGAAATAAGTTAAAGAAAATCAACTGCATTGCTATATACAGAAACAGAAAACTTAATAAAAACTCAAGTAGCTAAAAGAGCAACAAAAATGTAAGCTACTTAGAATTTAATAAAATACCTTAAATATTATATATCTAACATCTATTTCTGCTTTATTGACTATGCCAAAGCCTTTGACTGTGTGGATCACAAGAAACTGTGGAAAATTCTGAAAGAGATAGGAATACCAGACTACCTGACCTGCCTCTTGAGAAATCTGTATGCAGGTCAGGAAGCCACATTTAGAACTGGACATGGAACAACAGACTGGTTTCAAATAGGAAAAGGAGTACAACAAGGCTGTATATTGTCACCCTGCTTATTTAACGTATATACAGGGTACATCATGAGAAACGCTGGGCTGGAAGAAGCACAAGCTGGAATCAAGACTGCTGGGAGAAACATCNAGGGGAAAAAAAAAAAAAAACTTGAAAGCACAAAAAAATCAGAAACACCAGCACACATATTAAAACCACTGAAAACCAAAAATAAAGAAAACATGAAAAGTTAATCAGAGAATTGGAGTAGGAAACAGCAACCCACTCCAGCATTCTTGCCTGGGAACTCCCATGGACAGAGACGAGTCTGGTGGACTATTGTCCATGGGGTAACAAGAGTCAAACACAACTTAGCAACTAAACAACAACAACATTCAGAGAATGGATACATTACTTTCAAAGGAGAGAGAGCTGCCTTTTCAACTCAAAATATGGAAGCCAGAAGACAAGGAGTATCAACTTTAAAACAAAGAAAAAAAATTCTACGAGTCCATTCCAAAGGAGATCGTCCTGGGTGTTCTTTGGAAGGAATGATGCTAAAGCTGAAACTACAGTACTTTGGCCACCTCATGCGAAGAGTTGACTCATTGGAAATGATTTTGATGCTGGGAGGGATTAGGGGCAGGAGGAAAAGGGGAAGACAGAGGATGAGATGGCTGGATGGCATCACCGACTCAATGAACGTGAGTTTGAGTGAACTCCAGGAGTTGGCGATGGACAGGGAGGCCTGGCGTGCTGTGATTCATGGGGTCACAAAGAGTCGGACACGACTGAGTGACTGAACTGAACTGAACCACCTGAAAATACTAGTTAGAAATGAAGGCAAAAGGCATTCTCTAATAAATATAAAATGAGGGAATTCACTGTCAGCAGATCATCACTTTAAAAAAAAAAGTAACTATTAAAAAATGCTTAAGGCAAAAGATCCTAGGGGGAAACACAGAACTGCAGAAAAGAATGAAGAGCTTCCAAAAGGATAAAAATTCTCATGAATACTGATTTTTTTTTATAATAATGTCTTACAGAATAAGAATATATGCAGGATTAAAATATAAGATAACAACAGAAAAATAGGTGAGACAAAGGAGTCATAATGTATTAAGTTCCTTGCATTGTGTGAAAAACTAAATACACCCTGAAGTAAGTTAAGTAAGTTAGTTAAAATACACTCTAAAAAGTGAATGATTTTTCTCCCTTTGTTTCTTGATCAGTCTGGCTAATGGTTTGTCAATTTTATTTATCCTTTCAAAGAACCAGCTTTTGGCTTTGTTGATTTTTGCTATGGTCTCTTTTGTTTCTTTTGCATTTATTTCTGCCCTAATGTTTAAGATTTCTTTCCTTCTACTAACTCTGGGCCTCTCCATTTCTTCCTTTTCTAGTTGCTATAGGTGTAGAGTTAGGTTATTTATTCGACTTTTTTCTTGTTTCTTGAGGTATACCTGTATTGCTATGAACTTTCCTCTTAGCACTGCTTTTATAGTGTCCCACAGGTTTGGGGTTGTTGTGTTTTCATTTTCATTTGTTTCTATGCATATTTTGATCATCACAGCACTGTTTATAATAGCCAGGATATGGAAACAACCTAGATGTCCATCAGCAGATGAATGGATAAGAAAGCTGTGGTACATATACACAATGGTGTATTACCCAGCTATTAAAAATAATACATTTGAATCAGTTCTAATGAGATGGATGAAACTGGAGCTGATTATACAGAGTGAAGTAAGCCAGAAAGAAAAACACCAATACAGTATACTAACACATATATATGGAATTTAGAAATATGGTAATGATGACCCTATATGCAAGACAGCAAAAGAGACACAGATGTGTAGAGCAGACTTTTGGACACTGAGGGAGAGGGAGAGGGTGGGATGTTTTGGGAGAATGGCATTGAAACATGTATACTATCATGTAAGAAACTAATTGCCAGTCTANTAGAAATATGGTAATGATGACCCTATATGCAAGACAGCAAAAGAGACACAGATGTGTAGAGCAGACTTTTGGACACTGAGGGAGAGGGAGAGGGTGGGATGTTTTGGGAGAATGGCATTGAAACATGTATACTATCATGTAAGAAACTAATTGCCAGTCTATGTTCGATGCAGGATGCAGGATGCTTGGGGCTAGTGCACGGGGATGATCTGGAGGGATGGTATGGGGTAGGAGGTGGGAGGGGGGTTCATGTTTGGGAGCTCATGTACACCCGTGGCGGATTCATGTCAATGTATGCCAAAACCAATACAGTATTGTAAAGTAAAATAAAGTAAAAATAAAAATGAAAAAAAAAAAGTGAATGACTGGCAAGTTCCATTTACAGTAGCTGAGTAGATTTCTATCAGGTTAAATCTCCTGCATAAAACTATTTCAACTCTGAGCAAAATATAAAAACAACTACCTGAAGGTAACAGAGAATGATCAAATACAGGAAGAATCTGAACAAGAACTGATACTGGAAAAATAGAATATTCTGGGTAAGTTTCCCATTTTTGTGAATTTTTATCCAAGACAGGCTCATACCAGACATGATGTGGGGAGGCTAAAATTCCAATAGTAACTTTCAGTTTTACTGCCTTGAAGAAGTTCAGGACAAAGTTGAGTTCACCACTGTAGCTATAAAGAAGGAAAATTCTAGAAGAGTGACAGTCAAAACTATGACTGATACCTGAAGTATCGACACACGGCAAAGGCTCTAAGCAATCCAGATAAAAGAACTTAAATGCAATTTAACTGTTTCCATCTGAAGGAAATCAGGGCTTGGTGGTTAACTTATTTAAATTCTGAGAGAGAGGAAGGGAGGCAGCTGGAGGGAATAATTTCAGAACTTATATGAGTACTGTAACATATCAGAAAGCAGAATTTCTATAAAGTATCTGTTACCATATACATTAAATAATCCAAAATTGTTAGACACAGACAAAACATTAATATATGACCTGTATTTAAAGCAAAGGAAAATCACTAAGTAATTAAATCCAAGAAGACCCAAAAGATTTAATTAAAAATATAATGATTTTAAAGAATCTACTTTAACTATTATAATAGAGACCAAAAGAAAAAAAATGTGCTTGTAAGATTAAATAGGAAAACTTCACAGATACATATATAATACAGTAATGAATCAAATGAAAATTCTAGAACTGAAATGTACAATATTTATAGAATAATTCACAGAAAAGACCTATAGAAAAATTGGAGATAACAGAAATGTTAGTTAACTTGAATAAAAATCAATATAAATTAACTAAAGAACACAGATTGGGAGATTTTAAAAAATGGAGAGAGACTCATCAGTCTTTGGGGTAATGTTGAAAAGTCTTATATAAGTAAAATGGGAATCTTCAAAAGGAAAAGAGAGAGGTCAGAAAAATGTTTGACAAAATAATGTCAAAAATTTCCCCAACTCAGTAAAAAAAAAAAAAAAAGTATTATTTACAGAAATGTCAAACTGCAAGAAGGATGACCACAATGAAAATCATACTTGAGAACATCAGAGTTAAAATGCTTAATATTAAAGGTTAAATATTAACGGGGAAAAAATCCAGACAAAACTGACACATAACATTTAACTGTTGGTAACAAGGAAACAAATTCCCAGTTACATTGTCAGAAACACTGGAGTCCAGAACACAGAAAAGTGACATTTTAAAACTACTTTAAAAATGCATATATACACAATCAATTAACCCAGAAAAACAGAGGAATCAACAGACAGGACAGATGGAATACAAATGGTAAGATGGTACACCTAAACACAACCATATAAATAATCATATTAAATCTAAATGCATTAACATTGCGATGAAAAGGAAATTGCTAGAATGAATAGAAATAGGATCTAACTATGTTCACTTTAAATATTAAGACACCTGTGGATGGAAATTTACAGAATGGGAAAAGGTATAAAGCTTAAGTGAAGTGACTCAGTCATGTCTGACTCTCTGCAACCCCATGGACTGCAGCCCACCAAGCTCCTCTGTCCATGGGAAACGGTATACCACCATGGAAAATGTAACCATTAAAGAGATTGACTGATTAAATTAACATCATAAAATTTGATTTCAAGTCAACAGAGTATTATTATAGTTAAAAGTAACATTTTACAATAGCAAATGGCTCAATTAATTAGAAAGACAAGACAATTATAAATACGTATGCCCCTAGTAAAACAGCTTCAAAATACATGAAAGCAAATGTTGACAAAATTAAAGAGAAAAATAATCATACTGTAAGATTTTCTCTCAGCAACTGACAGAAAACCTGATTTAAACCTAAGGATAAAAATCACTAAATACATAAGATCTGAATACTACCACCCACAATGACATAATTAATACTGATATTTAAGGGAAACTCAAGCCAATATGCAAATCACATATTATTTTCAGGTATCAACCAACAGTAAGTTCATCAAAACTCTATGCTGGGACATACAACAAGACTCAATAAATTTCCAAATACAATAATACTATAGAATATCTCTGACCATAATAGAAGTATATTTGAAGTGAATAAAAATAAGATATACGAGGAGAAAAACACATTATTTCAAAATTTAAAAATATATTTCCTAATAACTAAAGGGGCAAAAAGAAAATCACAAGGGAAACTAGAAACATTTCTAACTGAATATTTATTTGTAAAACTGACGAGCTAATACTAAGAGCAAGGATATACAGAGAATTCTTTAAAAAGAACAAAGTGACTTATGCTACATTTCATGAGGTAAAGAGACACATACTAGTGGGTATTTTTCTGTACTCTATCCTGATCTATCAATTATTTTATCAATCTTCATGTGAACACCACACCCACCATCTTGATTTTTTAGCTTGTTAAATATGTCTCAAAATTGGGTACTATAAGTTCCACTTTATTTTTTATTATACTTGATTTTGTTCTTTTAGTTCCCGTGCATTTCCTTATAATTCTAGTCTTGGCTGGTACTTCTCCAGAAAATATAGCCTCCTGGAATTTTTATTGTGATTACATAATAGATCAATTGGGGAGAACTGATAGCTGTCCACTTATATATGTCTTATAATTTCACTCCGGTATGTTTTGTACTTTTCACTGTACAAGTCTGGGGCACATTTTGTCAAATTCATCCTTAATTATTACACAGGCTTTGATGTTATTATAAACGGTCTTCTTAAATTTCAATTTCTAATTATTTGTCTCTAATATTTAGATATATAATTGAGTTTTGTAAATTGATGTTATACCTTGCAACATCACTAAATTTACTTACTATTTCTAGGAGCTTCATCATAGACTCAGTAGGCTTTCTATACGGATGCTCAGGTTCTGTGAATAAAAAGAGTTTTACTTCCTTATTTCTAATTAGTATGATTTTATTTGTTTCTTGCCTTATTGTTCTAGTTAGAATCTCCAGTGTAATGTTGAATATAATTGACTTGTTCCTTAAGTAAGAAGGAAAGCATTCAGTATTTGGTAAGAAAGAAATAGTCTTATACAAACTCTTCTAGTAAAGTGAAAAAGAGAACACTTTTAATTCACATTAGGACACCAGCATCAACTTAATATCAAAATGTAACATGAAACATTCAAGAAAGGAAAAGCCCAATATCCCTCATAAATACAGATGCAAGAATCCTAACAAAAATATTAGCAAATTGAAACCAGCAATATGAAAATAAAAAAATATTACAATGAAGTCGGGTTTATTTCAAAAGTACAAAACTGAATTAATAATTGAAAAACAATAAATGTAATAAACCACCTAACAGATTATATAAGAAAAGCCTTAGCATCACTGTAAAAGATGCACTGCAACACATGTATCCCATTGTTCCCTGCAGCACTATTTACAATAGCTAGAACATGGAAGCAACCTAGATGTCCATCGACAGATGAATGGATAAAGAAGTTGTGGTATATATACACAATGGAATACTACTCAGCCATAAAAAGGAACACATTTGAGTCAGTTCTAATGAGGTGGATGAACCTATAACCTATTATACAGAGTAAAGTGAGTCAGAAAGAGAAAGAAAAATACTGTATTCTAACACATATGCATGGAATCTAGAAAAATGGCACTGATGAATTTATTTATAGGGCAACAATGGAGACACCGACATACAGAATAGACTTATGGACACAAAGGAGGGGGGGTGAGATATATGGAAAGTGTAACATGGAAACTTACATTACCATATGTAAAATATATAGCCAATGGGAATTTGCTATATGGCTCAGGATACTCAAAAAGGGGCTCTGTATCAACCTAGAGGGGTGGGATGGGAAGGAACATTGGAGGGAGTTTCAAAAGGGAAGGGATATATGTATACCTATGGCTGATTCATGTTGAGGTTTGACAGAAAACAGCAAAATTCTGTAAAGCAATTATCCTTCAATAAAAAATAAATTAATTTTTTTAAAAAAGATACACTCTATACAATCAATACCTGTTCATGAAAAGCTTCCATCAAACTATGAAAGACAGGAACTTCCTAATGTAATAAAGGATATTTACAAAAAACCACAGCATATAGTGTTTAAAGGTGAAATACTATTAAGTTTCAAAAATAAGCAAAATTAATCAATGATAACAGTAAAAACAGTGGTTATGTTGTAGGGGTTGCTATCTATTATGAACATTATGGAGGTTTACTGAATATTGATAATATTCTATTTCTTGATCTGAATAGTATTATATGGATGTGTTCAATTTATTGAAATGTCATTGAGTTATATACTTAAGTTTTGTACTTTACTGTTTGTATGTTACCCTTCAGTAAAACTGTTTACAAAAACTCTCAACAGTGTTTTCATAAAACTATAAATTATCCTTAAAGATATATTGAAACATGGCCAAGACACTTTAAAGAATAGTAAGAAAGTACATCTATCAAATATAAAGATTTACTATGAAGCTATGCTAATTAAGATGATGTAGCATTGTCTAAGAATACAGAGAAAAAAGTTTAGAAAGAAAGTCTAAACAAAATAAAATAAAATATTCAATGAAATTAAATAAAATATAGGATATATGATAGAGGTACCCCAATACTACACAGGAAAAAAGGGGATCATCCAGTGGGTTGATCCACTGGATATTACTTGGGGAAAAAATAAATAAATAAAATGCATCCTTACCTTAAACAATATATGAAACACAATTCCAAATGATTTATAAATATAAATGACATAAGCAAAGCTGTAAAACTTTTTCAAGAAAACAGAGATAAATATCTCCACATTTGGAGTAGGAAAGGATTTCTTAAATGAGCACTAATGATAAAATAATACTTTTTCTAAATTAAAATTAGGAAGTTCTGTTCATGTATGACATGTTAAAGAAAATCAAAAGACAAGGTACACACTAAGAGAAGATAGTTGCCACATATTTAACCTACTAGAGATTAATATCAAAAACATTTAAAGAATATTTAAAAATCAGTAAGATAAAAAGCCAATAGAAGAATGGACAAAAGACAGAAATAGACACTTTGCAGAAGAGGGCACTCACTTGGCTAGTAATCACAAAAATATGCTTTATCAGTGATAAATACATGATGATAAAAATAATATTATTTTACACTAATTCAGCAGCTGTCAACAAACGAAGTCTGACAATACCAAGTGGTGAGGATGAAAATCAACCAAATACATTATTGGTATAAGTAAAATGGATGAAAAACACTTTGAAAAATAAGTGACCAGCATTTTGTGAAAGTAACATTTTCATATCCTAAACCTAGAATCTCTATTCTGAGATATTTATTTCACAAAAATGTTGCATGTGTACGCTAAGAATCATGTACAAAAATGTCAATTGTAGCATTATTCATAATAGCAAAAAACTGGAAATAACCCTAATACTCATCTATAAATGAATGGCTAAGTAGTTATGATATAATCACAGAGAGTATTTTATAGCAGTAAAAATAAATGAACAGTTATACTAAACATCATAGGTAAATCTTAATACAGTGATAAGTGAAAATTACGAAAACCCAGGAAACAGCACGATATAATACATTTTTATAAATGGCACAACAGCCATATTCTACTTTCTCAAAATTTTATGGAATAAAACTTTATAAAAAATAATAAAAATGATAAATAGTTCAGTAGCTACCTCTTGTGAGAGAATCAGGGTAGCAGTAAAGGGTGAAGGATACAAGTAGATATAAGCTATCAGTAATTTCCTACCCTTGGATTAGTTGGTGGGACCAAGGGTAATTTTAAAAAGTGAAAATTAAAATAAATATACATGTAACATAATACTGTGTCATGATATGACTAATCCAATTCTAAATTTTATGACTAATCCAATTCTGTGTACTTGATGTCCAAAAAATACAATATAATATGATACAAATTCAAAAACTGCTTGTTAACAAGACAAAATATGCTGGGTTGAAAAACTATTATTAAAGAATCACCAATAAACTTTAAAGCTTCCAATTATATAATTGTGTTAATTTCATTTCTTTAAATTCTAAAATTGAAATGCTGAGTATATTAAATAAACTAACAGGAGTAAGATTTTTTAATAATATGTATTTAGAGCTGAAAGTTACCTTGAAAATTATCTCAAAGAGGTACCTCTGGATATTTTCTATATGACAAGCTATATGACATGCATTATCTCACTAATCCTCACAAAACTCTATGACAAAGCATTAATATCAATATTTTATCTGCAACGAAACTTTGGCTAAAAGGGTTAAGAAATGAGTTCACGTTCACAAAGCTCACAGGCAGAGCTACAATTTGATCCCAGGTTTATTTGAATCCTAAACCTACTTATTTATTTGTACATTTGTACTACCTCACTTAATTGGACAGGAAATAGGTAGAAAAGTCAACTGATCTGCCCAAAATCATATATCAAGGTAC
Organism: Neotragus pygmaeus; assembly: GCA_006410875.1. Lineage (NCBI taxonomy): Eukaryota > Metazoa > Chordata > Mammalia > Artiodactyla > Bovidae > Neotragus > Neotragus pygmaeus. The sequence continues at coordinate 124,250 of SJYV01041761.1, forward strand.
TGACAGAATTGAGACTATTAACTTTTTGGGAAGATCCTCTGGAGAAGGGAAAGGCTACCCACTCCAGTATTCTGGCCTAGAGAATTCCGTGGACTGTATAGTCTATGGGGTTGCAAAGAGTTGGACACGACTGAGTGACTTTCACAGTACTCACTCACCACACACCAGGAATTAAGGCAAGTACTTTTATGAGACTTCCAGATTTTCATTCCATTATCTCATTCAATAAAAAGTCTCAAAATGGGCATGACCTATTAATTTCCTTTTCATTATCATATATCAGCCAAATGTTTCAACCCAATAACTCTATACCAGATAACCCCTGTATTTCTACATGAATCCACACCATATAAAATATTCATTTCTAAAGAGTATGATAAAAGCACAATGCAAATCTGCCACATATATTCTAATATATGCAAATTTATTTAACTTTTGTGTTTCAGTCAGTTATAGTAAATACTTTAATATGATATTATACAGAGAAACATTTTTAGAAAATGTCTCTCACCTGTTCTGAGCGGTCTGAATCACATTCTTGAGGTAAAGGATAGAATGCTTCTTGTGATTGCTGAAGCTTTTCTTTTAACTTAGCATTTTCTTGCTCTTTTTGAAATAGCTGATCCTGAAGAGTAACAACACTTTGTCGGAGCATAGCTTCACTTGATTTTGTGGTTTCAAAACAAATATGTAATTCATTGTAAAGCTGTTTTAAAAAATATACCAAATTTATAAAATAATCAATAAATACACCTATATATATATATATATCCAAACATATTCATACATGTGTCTATATATGACATATACTCCTTGCCCTCAAGTTATCTTAATAGTCTAACAGGAAAAGCAATATATAAACAAACGGGAAACCAAATGATATAACCACATGCCAATATAAAACTTCAAGTGATGTTAAAAAGACAGTATGTTTTACTAGCCAGTTGTAATACAGGCATATAAACATTTTAAGCTAGCTATATTAATCTTCATGACAAGAACGGAATTGAACTGAGCCATAATGATATTATAGAAGCTGAATGAAAACAAAAAAGTCATTCTAAAGTTAGAATAAATGCTAAAAAAAAAAAAAAATTATGTGCAGTGGTAGGAAGAAACAGAAAGGGAACATAAGTTATATTAGCCTAACTGGACTCAAAATATACATTTGAAAGAAAAAAAATAAACTTTTATTGAGAGTTCATTAAAGTTGACTGATATATTCCCATTTAGTAAAACTAGCATCTCCTGCTAAAGTAGAGGAGGAGCAGCAGAAGGAATAGTAGGAGATAAAGCCAGCCAATGAGACTGTAGATGGAATGCAGAGACTCTTGAATGCCAGATTAAGGAAGATGGATTTGTTCCTGTAGAAAACAGGAAATCACTGAAGACCTTGATCAGAGTGATAAAAATAGAATCTGTTCCAAAGTGATGACAGATAATTTTAAAATTTCCTAATTCAAGGCAACATGAATTAAATAAATTTATATTGAGGGTTTATAAGACTGTGAGACAGTATAAGGTATATACCTGGTGGCATAGTCACACATGGTAAACAACGGTATTCCTCCAATACAAACGAACTTACTTGGTGATGAAAATTCTAACTTATGATTTTAATGATATATAATTCAATTTATAGTAGCTGATTCTGATTTTTTCAATTTCTGTGTGTGTGTATATATACATATTTGCTGATAACACTGGGAATGTGACCCAAGAATTATATCTGCTTTAAAATAAAAAAAATAGGGCTAATAGTGAGTCAGTGAGGTTATAACAAAAGCAAAATCCCCAAAGACAGAATTTCAAAATTATGTTAAAACAATAGGTTTTTAGGTTTGCTTATCCAGTTGAAGACAGGGAGAATCAGACTAGTTGGCCTTGCTTCATGTGAAGAAATGTAACTAGAGAAAAGTTGGCAGAATATTTTGTTTGTATGTAATAGTTTACTTTTTTAAGTTTAAAAGAAAAGATTTGTGAAATCTTTTTCAAATGCTTTTCTTCAGATATATACTTTGTCATAAAAATAAGGCCCTCCAAATCACTCCTCTGATATACAATTGGTTCAATATAGTTTTTATTTTCTGTAAAGATTATACCTCTATATTAATATAAATACTTTAAATAACCCATTTCACATTACAGTCAATCTAAAATAATTTTTATAAAGCAAGGGTTGTCTTTATGATTTATAAAGTATTGCAGAATAAAAATTTGTGCTTTTCCTTCCAATTACCTTTATACCAGGGAATATGTCCAGTGTCCTTTCCACAGCTGATACGATCGGATATTCTAGAAGGGAAGAAAGAGTAGGAACCTGACAGCTTTGTGGGATGATGGAGGGATCAGACTGGGCCTTACAGTGACCTACCTGTGCTTTGTTGCTGCTTCCATGATTGAGTTCAGGGTAGAAAAGAAAAAAGCAAAATCTAAAGACAAGAACTAAGTTGACCAGAAAGAACTGAAGCTAGGATGAGTGCCCAATAGCACACAGTCACTTATTCAGTTAAAGATTATTTAACCCCCTTCCCTCTTATTTCTATGCTTTCTCAATACTAACCAGTTTTTACCTAATCAGAACAACTTTTTCGAGGAAAATAACAGGACATAATATTACTTTAAAACATACAGTTTTCAAATTATACCTCAGTAAAATTCTAATAAGAATCTACAGATTTCAAGTATTTAAGAATCTCAGGAACATCAGTTAGGATTGGCAACAGTTTCCATCCCATTGCCCAAGGTGCAGGCATAATGATGGTGTGTCATCAGAAAGGAGGACCAATTTACTTGCCATTTGTAAACATGCCGTACTCTTCTCTTGCGTGTTGTGACTTAGGACCTTCCTTCACAGATGTAAGGCTCCTAGGCCTATTCCTTCATGGAAAAAAGCTCTATCTTCATGTCTCTTGTCTCTTCTCTCCTTCCTTGCTTCCACAAAATTGAAGACTAACAGCTCTCCTCCTGTGTCTGCTATTTGGTTCTCTCAACCATTAAATTTACACAGTTGTACTTCCTATTCAGAAGCTGCCCTGGCTTGATCTCATATGACTGGGTGGGTTACTCTAGACACAAAGGCAAGCTCTACATTCTCTGAAAATATCCATCCTTCCAAGCAGCAGGTGAAAAAAAAAAAAAACAAAAAACTTTTAAGAACCTGAAACAGATGATCTAGACCAGCCTTACTCCAGGAATTAGGACAAACTCTATTATTCCCTAATTCTTGCTCAAAATACACATCTCCTATTTGCCCCCTTTTCTTGATGGCACTTCACTTGTTTAATAGCAAAAAGATGACTCAGCTCTGGATTTTGAGTAAAGAGCCATTTTTAATTCTCGTGTCCAGTCCACCAGTAAATGTGGCCAGAAAAGCCTTCAAGGAAGCTGTCTATTTTATTTCTAAAGTGTTTTTGGTGACAAAGCCTCAGGATGACAGAACGTTTGTTTCTCTACGAGATCCTGCAAAAAGGCAGAGGTTTAGGATGTTTTGGTCCCATTGTTAGACACCATCTTACTCTCAACCTATTAATAACAGCAGAGTGAGTAAAAAAACTATTCTCAAGTGAGTAAATTAGCTAACACAAAAATGCATTCATCTGCATAGGTTTTGGAATCCTGGTGGGCATCCTTTTTCTCTATTAGCAATCACAGTCACTTTCAGAAGTTTCCAGAGAGGCACTTTTCTCTATAATACTTCCCTCTAATAGTCCAAAAAGCTGGAATAGATCAGAATCTTTGGGAAGATTCTGGCCTATAAATATTTAATCACAGATTCCCATACGTACTTTAGAAGTATCAATCATTATAATACATAACAATTTACTACACTTACTGTTCTTCACATTCTTTTTTGTTGAAGAAATTAAAGTGAAAAAACATTAACAAGCTCACTAGAGGACATAAAGCAAGTTACCTCCAGAAATAGCACCCCACACTCCAAGCCCTTTAATTTTCAGGGGCTTAGACTGAAGTATTCATCCTCTCATATTTTTATTAGTGTTGAGGAACAAGATGATATATTATTTACCTTAAAAATTTTGGAAATGTATAAGCTTTGGGACCCAATGATCAAATTTCAAGAACAGTTTCCACATAAGTATACTATTTGCTATTCTGACTGAGACAGTAAATTTAACAAGTGAAAACTATATCTGTTTATTGCACAAAATGAGAAGAAAAGAATATGCTTTACCATGCAGTTTAATCTAAAAGTGTATATAACCTAACTCTTTATTTTCCTGGACTGATATTAGCTCATTACTCATGTCATGTAATTATCATTAAATAGAATAAAAACCGACAAAATACATACTTAGTACCTCCAAACATGTTAGATGATCAAGAAGATGAAAATGCTGATACAGTTTTCATCTACATTTAAATCATACACATAAATATATACATAGATGACATGCAATGCAGGAAAACTATTGAAACTTATATAAATGGTTGCAGCATGCTCAAAGGAAGAAAACATACTAGCTTATTTTTATTTCTCTTGATGGGTGTTCTCTTCTAGAGAAGCCCCCACATTATGTATTAGGTGAGTCTGAGTGAACTCCGAGAGATGGTGATGAACAGGGAGGGATGGCGTGCTGCAATCATGGGGTCGCAAAGAGTTGACATGACTGAACGAGTGAACTGAACTGAACTGAAATCTGTATATGAGACTAATGACTTGTTATGGAACCTCGTGAAAAACCTCTTTCCTGGGCTCAAAAATTTTGTCTTTACTCTTCTAACTTTTGTCTCCCTTCCTCATTCCATTTATCCTATCACTGTAGGCAACTGTTTTCTCAGATAATAAAATAAATACTATGATATAAATCACCTTAATAAGTGAGGAAAAAGGAAGGGAAATGAGAGGGGAAAAAAAGAAAGGAGAATTAAGAGAACAGAGGAAACAGCGAAGCTCCATTCGAAACAGAAATTTAAGAAGACATAACTCTTAGAGAAGTAAACTTAGGAGAAACTGGAGATAAACTATTAATGTAGTATTTTTTTGAATTCAACTCACCTGAGTCTTACAGCTAGGTCCAATTAATTTATGTGAAAACATATTTATAAATCTTAATTTGTAAGTAAACAATTTCCTTTCATTGTTGTATGGACTACTTGATTACTCAAATTTATTGAAAAAAATCTAGAAAACTAGATGTGGAAAAGAAATAAACACAAGTATTAGATAAAATGTTCTAGGATTCAAATGAAAGTTTGATGTAAATGAACACTGGAAGTCTGAAAAGTAGCATACTGTTTATTCATGATAAATAAAATAATGTGATCATTCCCAAACTTATAAATCCTTAACTCCATAGCTGAATATTTTCAGGGTGGGGGGACCAAGTCTAATAAAAAAAAATTTGCAGGTCAAAAAATTTAAAGCTGCAATGCTGTAGCAAAATAGAGAAAATTAAATTTGTACATTCAGGAGAAACACTAGCTAAAGAATACTGGTAAGGGCTCTTTTTACAGAAGATGGTAATGGGCTAGGCTCCCCTTTCATTAAAAAGAATGCAATGGAATTTTTTTTTAATAACATTTAACTTAGATATTAAGACAAATTCTCCAACATTAAAAGATATTAATCACTGAAAGAATTTTGAGTAGAATGAATAATACAAGCTTATAAAATCTATTACAGACCCTTTAAGGACAAAACCACATTATTCTATGTATAACTGAATATTCTATAGGCTTTATAATACAGTTTAACATTTTGAGTTCTGAACTTGAACTTAGCTAGATTTGAGTTCTGCCACAGTAGCTGTTTGACTTTAGACAATACTCTAAGACTCAGTTACTAGATCTATTTTTTTTTTTTTTAAAAAGGATACCTATAGTAATATACCACACAGGGTGAGTGTGGGGCTTACATAGTGAGGCAAAAAGCCCTTTTCCCAGTGGCTGATACACAGTAAGCTCAATAAATGTTCACCATTATTAATCTATTATTGCTGGAGGTGACTTACACTCATACCTCAGCTTAAATAATATATTTGCCTCCATGCTATTCATAAACAAAACATATTTCCATCATATCTCTCATTATTATAGAGAGGGCAATCATAATCCTGGGGGGAAGGTATATGTGGTTTCAAAAGTATGTCAGATCAAAGTTCAGATTATGACATATATTCCAAATAGGAGTACAGAAGCTCTACCTCTCCAAATTTAAAAGCACTGACTCACTAGGAAATTTATGGCTTTGGCCATAGTTCACACAGAAGAGTTACGAGAAATCTGTCCAAATGATGTCTTATTTTCTCAGAATAAACATCACTGATATCACTTCATCAAGGAGAGTCCTTTTCTACCCCTAAACTAATAACCTACCCCAGGTATGTTCCCTTCTTCCTACTACTATTAGAACATGTATCATTATTACACTTCCTATTTAATGTCTGTTATCAAACAGATTTAAGCTATGAGAGGTTAAGAATAAAGACAGTAAACAGGTCATCTATGCCGATAACAGGGGAAAGAGATTTCAGGCAATGGAACCACATACAAAGACCCTGAAGGTGAAGAATACCTGGTATGTTCAGGCGAAAAAAACAAAGATAAACGTGGTCAAAGTGGAGAAATTAAGAAGAGAAAGTAAAGAGAAGATCACAGAGATTAACGCAAAGCCAGATCATGTAGCATCTCACAGGATGTATGTAGTAAGAACACAGATTTTACTTTCAATCAGACAGGAAACCAACAGATAGAGTTTGAGAGATGATTGACTTGATTCGACTAACCAAGTTTCAGCAAGGACATTCTGGCATTTATGTTGAGAATGAACTCAAAGTGTGTAAGGTCAGGAGCAAAGAAACAAAGTAGAAAACTATTACAATCATTCAGGAAAGACAAGTTAGTGGTCATAGCAGGAATAGGGGGAAGTAATAGGATTCCAGACACGCTTTGAAGGCAGAGTAGACAATGGTTTAGTTTTGAACATGTGAAGTCTGAGATGTCTATTAGGCACTGAGTTAAAAGACGCTAAGCAGGCAATTAGATATACTCTTCCCCTAGAGTTCATGGAAGAAATCCAGAGTAGCCAATCAAAACTAAGAGTCATCAGCATAGAGCAGTGTGATTTTGAAAGCCTAGGTGACTGGATAAAATCACCTTGGGTATGAATTTAAACAGGAGGGAAGAAAGGATCCCAAGATTTTGACTTGGAACATTTTAACATTTAAAGGACAAGGTGAATAGGGAAGACTAGAAAGAAACAGAAAAGGAACCGTTAGACATTGAAGGAACAAAACCACACAACTGTGATGTGTTGTCAGGCAGGAGGAAAAAAAAATGTTTCAAAGGACAGAGTTATAAACTGCAACAATATTGTTGATAAGTGAGGCAAGATGAAGACTGCGAGAAGAAAACTGAATTTAGCAATGTGGGAGACACAAATGATTTTGAAAAGAGGAATTTTAGTGAAGTAAAAGTGGCAAAAACTTGATTTGAATAAGTTCAAAAGAGAATGGAAGAAGAGAATTTTGAGACAAGATAACTCTTTCAAGGAATACTGCTGGAAAAGGAGCAAAAGCAAGAGAGGGAAAGGGATATAGTAAGGTCAACAAAGGCTTTTCTGCTGTTGATTAATTGTTCTGTTCTTCCATGCAGATCAGAAATATAACAGCATGTGTACGTATGTGTGTATATATAGTTACATATATATATATATATATATATATATATAGTTATAAATGATCCAGTAGAGAAAAACTGATGCTGTCAAAGAGATGGGGAACACCTCTTTCTGCAGGCATGTATATATAACAAAAACTTTAAGATGGAGACCTTAGTAATCATCAAGTTAAATGCTGGTAAATCCACACTGTACTTTACATGCACCGACTGGAGCATGGAGAGGACAAGGAGAGCAAGCGCTATACATACCATCATGGAAATAGACTCAAAGCATATAATTTGAAAATAAGTTTAAGAACAGTAAAAAGGGCAAATTAATATTTAAAATATCAAATAGTTTGATTGGTGATATGTGTATAGGCACACAGATACACAGTATATAATACATGGAAAACGTCTGGAATAACTATTCAGATGACTACCCCTGGGGAAGGAAACAAAATGAACTGAGCTAAATGGAAGAGAACTCAAATTGTTACACTAGCTTTATCAGTACTTCTGTATCATTTCAACTTTTACAACAATATATTCATGTAAATTTTATATAATTTTAAAGGTGACATAATTTTAAAATATTCTGTTCTTCCAGAGGAACTCTAGGATATACTCTTAAATACTAAGAGCAGTAAAATCTGGGGCAAGGGCTTCAGGCAGAAGGGCAAAGAACTTTTTCTTTTTACACACCTTTGCATTTTTGTAAAATGTATCACAAGCATATATTACTTTGGTAATAATCACTTTAAATAAAAATGTTTAAGTATTCAGTTATGTGAAATGATACTAAATCTATTAAAGTTCTCAGGTAGGTTATTTTTTTTTTTTAATAATTGCTTTCTGCAAAGGCTGCTAAGGAAAATCAACCAAAAATTAGAATTAAGATTTAAACAATCCATCTTAAATTTTAAGTTAAGCAAGACTGAACAAGGAATCTTAGAACAAAAGATTGAAAAAGTAAATAGCAAAAGAAATACTGCCTTTTCTACCACCTTACCAAGTTCTTTCTTGCTGAGAGGAGAAACACCACAAGTATTTGCACACAAGAGAAAAGGATTATGAACTTTAACAAGCAACGTTAAAGATATATTTTAATACAAACTGCAATGAGTTGGGGGCTTTTGATCGAAAATTAAGAGGGAGAAATGTCTGTGTTAAATTCATACACAGTGAAAAAGAGAAAAAATTGAAGTTAGCTAATAATGACTAATTTTTCAAGTCAATTTGGCAATGGAGTCTGGTTTAGAAACCAAAACACAATGGGTAATCCCACCATATAAAACAAAAGGATGGAATTATTTTATTCAAAGCAAAGAGGATGGGAATTACCCTAACGTGTGGTACCATCCACGTCTTGAAGGAAACTTGAAGGGAACACAGAATTTAGTAAAAAAAAAAAAAAATCACTGTTTTGAAGCATCATTTGAAAATATGTGTTTAAGGTTTACTTAATAGGTTCATTTCATATTAATTACTGATACAGAATTTTCATAGTGTATTTTCTGGAAAAAGAGTAAGTTTGAATAGAAAAAAGTCCCCAAGTAACATAGATTATACTGCTTAACCTCTCTAAGCCTTGGCTGCCTCAACTACTGAGAGGAAATAACATCAATCTCAGAGGGTTGATGTATGTAGAAACTAAGTCGTTTCTATAAATATATATATTAAACAAAAACTTCAATAAAAGCATTTTTTAATTACTACCTATAATTATTGCTGCTAAATCAGTCAGCATACCTGTTCAGCTGGGTAAGACTTCTTGAGGGGCTCCTTAAACAACTATAAAGTAAAATGACTACTTAAAGGAAACACACAAAATACAAAGAGAAAAATCCTTGGCAAATATTGATCCTGAAGACCTCATCAGCATACCCATTTGTGTTTGTGCAGATTTGCCAATAAAGTAACGCACAAATTCTGTAATGAAAGATTGCTTTAGGTCATAAACCAGAATCATACTTGATGAATAAATTCCATTCCCCAAATCCTTCCTGGTCTGTAGGCTGCAGTCCTAGTATGTTTTAGATATCAAAACCCCAATTTATAAAAACAATATTCTACAGAATAAATTTGCATATATATTTTAAATGTTTCAACTTCAACAGCCATAAAGAAAACTCACATCCTTTTAAATATTACCAAATTGAACCATATTTCATTTTTAATTTTGAAGAAGCAAATAAAAGGGAGTAATAAAGAAATGTTGAAATGTGCAAAAACTTGAATAATATATATTTTTATAAGTTCATGCATATAAATTTACATTTTTATCACAGAATAAAAGCATACTTTTTGATACGATATGCTTTCAGCTGTGTGAACATCTTCCTGGTTCCTCAGTACTTTCTGTGTGTCCATATTCAGAACCTGAAGCTGCTGGATCAGCTCGGCTTGCTGTGCTGTATGTGCACTGTTCTGTTTGTAAAGATTCTGTAGCTCCTGCAACTCCTTCCTGTGCAAAGCAGCAACAAATAGAGAGAAGCATGAATGAAGATCATCTCAGGTAAATAACGGTGTTCATCTAAAGTTACAGATCGGCCTCCAATTTTACTGCAGGCAAACATGTTAATAAGAGAAATAACATATAAAGTATTTAATATTTATCATATATACCTAGAAAGTATTGATAGAGGCACTATGACTTTCAAAGCCGAACACTTATCAATTTTCTTTTATAGCTTGATCATAATAAAGTCCTCAATATACAGACATAGTACCACCTTCTTACTGAAATTAAGTTACACTTCAGCTCTAAGAATTGATACACACTGATGCCAAAAATCTGATAGGGCAACTCAATGTTCATTTTATATTATATAGAATCTTAAATGTAGTAAGAACAATCCCAAAGATATATTTAGTTTTCAAACAAAAATTTCTTAAAGCACAATTAGTTCACTTCCTGTGACTCCTCTAAATGAGCCTAAAGGAAATGATGAGACAAAAACGTCAGAAGGGAACAATACAAGGTATAATCAGTTCTTCCACCCCACCCAGGGTGCTAAGTCGAAGGACAAATGAACTGGAGGGATAGTATCCAAGGCATAAGGGTCCAAGAAAGCCATACCTTTGGATACAGGGTTCCAGATTTCACCACATATAAAACTGGAACGTGTTTTGTAAAATAAACTTGAAGAGAAAAATATTTACATTTATATTTCATATAAATATAAAAATATATATCACAGTGCATATTTTGAAGACTATTTTTAATGGAAACTTTTCTTTACTTAGGGGCTTCCCTAGTGGCTCAGATGGTAAAGCGTCTGCCTGCAGTGCAGGAGACCCAAGTTCGATCCCTGGGTCGGGAAGATCCCTGGAGAAGGAAATGGCAAACCCACTCCAGTATCCTTGCCTGGAGAATCCCATGGACAGAGGAGCCTGGTAGGCTACAGTCCACAGGGTCGCAAAGAGTCGGACACGACTCAGCGACTTCACTCACTTCACTTTTCTTTACTTATAACCCCAAACTGGTGATTCATTCACGTAAGACAAATCTTAAAAGAAAGAAGAAACATAAAAGATATGCAGATACTTTTTCAATATGGATGACTATTAATATGGGAGAAATGAGCTGTGTTTTTTAAAATCTATTTTATTTATTTATTTTGCTGCACTATGGGCTTGCAGAATTTAGTTCCCTGACCAGGCAATGAACCCAGGCCACAGCTAAAAAGGCTGGGTCCTAACCAGGACTGCCAGGGAATTTCAGAGCTCTGCTTTTTTAGAGGTTTAGAATATTAATGCTCTCCAGATACAACAGCAACCCCTAAACCCACACAGATACATGTAGATAAACCATCTGCCTTAGTCCTTTTGATATTAACAGAACAACACAGACTGGATAGTTTGCAAATATCAGAAAGTTATTTCTCATAATTGGGCAGGCTGGAAGTCAGACATCAGACTGCCAGCATTGTCAACTGAGGGCTCTCTTCTAGATTATAGACTTGTTATAGACTTACATCTAGTGGTGGAAGGCAAAGGAGGCTCTGGGAGGTCTTTTTCAAAAAGAGCACTATTCTTTTGTGAGGGTTCCACACTCATTATCAAGCACCTCCCTGAAGACCCACCTCCTAATGCCATCATATCAGGCATTAGAACTTCAACATATGAATATTGGGTAGACATAAACATTCAGACTATAGCACTTTTCTGTACTATTCAAAAAACTGAAATCTGCAGAAAATAGTAATCAAAAAATGGTGGAAGGGAAAGAAGAGAATCAGTAACGGCACAATACCTTGAGAAAATATAAAACAAGAGAGGGAGGGAAAAGACCCTTAGATTATTCTTCTCTCACTAACTCTGCCATGGAATTGAATCCCTCAAGTAAGGAGCGAGTACTTAACCTTCACAGTCTCTGTATTCTAGGATACGTGGGATAAGACAGTTGTTGAATGGATGAAATGAAAATGATAACATAAAGAAGGACTGTTAAGAAAGAATGATATCAAATAGCAATAAAATACATAAGGAGAGAAGTTATTTGGAAACCTAAAACTATGTAAAATAAAATTATTTGGTAGGTTCAAACTTGAGAAATTCCTCCAGACATGGACTAAAAAAACTAAAGAAAGATGTGGGTTGAGCTGAGAGGATGTTGAGAACTAATGACACTTCTTCCTATCTCAGGAAGAATGTTGATTAAAAATATTGTGTTGCTGATTTATAGTGATGCTAAGGGACTGAACGAGCCACAGGATAAATTATGAAAAAATGCTCCTGTAGACATCAGATTTGATAGCAAAACTGACAAAGGATTTCAGACAGCTTCAAAAGATCATTTTGCAGTTAAAAAAACCTCAGTGTTATGCAAATAAAAATTTGCTTCTTCACATTACATGTGTCTTTCTCCAATCCTAGGCCTTCCCAGGTGGTGCCAGTGATAAAGAATCTGCCTGCCAATGCAGGGGATGCAAGAGACACGGGTTTGATTCCTGAGTTGGGAAGATCCCCTGGAGAAGCAAATGGCAACCCACTCCAGTATTCTGGCCTGGAAAATTCCATGGACTGAGGAGCCTGGCAGGCTACAATCAATGGAATTGCAAAGAGGCAGACATGACTGAGTGCACACACGCAGAATTTCTCCTCTCCTAAAACCCAAACAGGAACTGGTAGACATCGTTAGTAATAGGCCACTCTAATGGCAGAGGGCAAAAAACAAAGGCAATTCAAGCAATGATTCTTTAAAACACTTGCCAGGATATGACATGTGTCACCTTCACTCTCATTCCACAAGCCAAAATAAGTCACATGGCTAAATCTGATGTTAATGGGGGAGAAAGCATACTCGAGCAACAGAGAAGGTTTTGGTAAAAATGGACCTTTAAGATGAATCAATACTGAGTACAGGAATAAACACAGACGAGTAGGAAAGCTTACTGATGAGCACTGAAGTAGTATATAAACCTAAGTATCTTTAGGCATGGAGATGAACATTATAAATCTTGAGACACAAAATTAGGAGTTAAAATGGTTGAATGCATGTATTAAGTATACACAGCATGACGTCAAAACCAACTAAAAAAGAAATGTAGTGTTGTTGTTTTTTTTAATCACCTTCCAAAGTTTTTTCCTGCCATTTCTTTCTTAACCTTAGAAAGTTGGTTAGTGGTTCTTATAGAGAAAAAAAAATTATCTGAGATTTAATAATTCCCTCAATTTAACATCAGTGTCTTATTTACCATTCCATTATATTATAAAAACTAAAGTTATTACTTATAAATAAAAATGCTCAATTATAGTCCCTTTTTATCTAAAAACCTATTTCCCTACTCTTCAATCTATAAATATGTATTGAAAAAATACACAGAATTATTCTAATAAAATTTTACTGGCTATTATTTCTCCAGGATTGTATTTCAGCGTGATTTTCCCTCTATTTTCTTTGTACTTTTCTATATTAACATGTACCATTATATTAAAACAATTATGTACTTCGTTATCATATAAACAAAAAAGAGTAGCAGTAATAGCCTTAATTTCAGAGAAATTGGAACTCAAGGCAAAAATAATCATAAAGGAAAAAAGTACAAAGTATAATTCACAGTAAAAACAAAATAACTTTGTTGGACACTTTACCCACCAAATCACAGCACATAAAAGAAAAGAGCACAACAAAAACTAATAAGCAATAAAAGGAAAATCAGTTGTAAACTATACGGGAAAGATTCCATTTAAAATAATAACAAAAAACATGTAATAACTATGAGTAAATTTAAGAAGAAATGTCAAAACTGACACGAGGAACAAAACATCTCATAAGGACACAAAGGCATTAAAACAAATGGTATGGCATCCCATACTCTGGACAGAAAAACTGACATCACAAAAATTCAATTCTCCTTCAGTTTGCTTTTCAATTTGATGCCCTAATAAAATAACAAACACAAAATGACCCGGTTTAACCTAAAGTTTACATGGAAAAATTAATAAGCAATCAATGTCCAGGAAGCCTGTGAAACAGCAGAAATGAAGAATGTGTCACGTATCCTCTTAACCAATTTTCATCATCTCTACCATATTACTTACTCTCTAGTACTCTGAGCCTACTTTCTAGCCTGAGAAGCCAATCTCTACAGACTACATTACATTGGCTCCCAGTCTTCTGTGTTTTAATTTGAGTAGCTGAAAGTGCTGGCCAATGATTAGAGAGTAAAGGAAAAAGAGGTCATGGTATTTCTTTTCCTAGCTCCCTCTCCACCAAGCCACTGTTGGCAGTATCTCTGTTCCTCTATCTAAAAATACTTCTGTGAGACAGCCTCCCTCCCTCCCAGAGCTAGACTTGTCACAGAGATCTGGTAAAATCTTCTCTCACAGTGGGAGAAGAAAAAGGTCGAAAGATTTGAGAGAATAGCACTGAAATGTGTACATTATCATATATAAAATACATGGCCAATGGGTTTGATGTATAATTCAGGGAACCCAAAGCTGGTGCTCTGTGACAACTTGGAGGGAAAGGGTGGGAGGGGAAGTGGGGAGGGGGCTCAGGAGAGAAGGTACACGTGTATTCTTATGGCCAATTCATGTTGACGTATGGCAAAAAGCATCATAATACTGTAATTACCCTCCAATTAAATTAGGAAAAAAAAAAGCTTCTCTTCTTGCCCCTTCCGGCTGAGTTGGTAATAATAGTTGATGCTAAGAACTCTGACAATAGGGAATGCACTCAGAAAGGTAACCTAAAACAGTATAATGTCTCTGAAACATATACATGAAAAATTATGAGAAATAAAAGCAATTGATAAACTAATGGGGAAAATTATTAATAGTTATCTTATACCATTTGAAGGTCTGAACTACAAAACAGAGATTAGACTGTTTCTGAGATATCCCAGATAAGCATACAAGGTAATTGGTGTATACCGCAAAAAGAAAACGTTAACTAAATACATGAATCAATGTAAAATTTAAACACAATAAAAAGAACAGTTTTGAAAAGTACTGAGAAACTTACAAACTAAGAGCATCAAGCAATGACTAAGAGCTGTTTTATTGATAAGATAAATAAATCTTAATTTATTATTATCAGAAATTATTACTATTAATTTATTAAATGATTGCTTAATATTAACAATATTTAATACTAAATATTTAGTAATGTTTAATATTAATAATCTTAAACATTGATATTTATTAAATAGTTATTAAATTATTATTATTGGAATAAATAATAATTTTCAGGTTTCTTCTAAAATTAAGATTCTATTACTATTTAGAATTACCTTTTTGAATTCATCAATGGCTGACTTAAAAAAATTATACCATGAGTGGATAAAGTCAATCAATCTGTCATCTATGAAGATATACTTTTCCACATCCCTATAATACAATCTTTAAAATGAGAAACTATGGTTCTTATATTATATATATACATATGTGTATCTATAAATGTATATATAATATATATTAATCTATTAACCAAGCAAAACTCTTGCCCATATATATATATATTACAATACACTAAATATATACAAATAAATATTAAGTCATTTAGTCAGTTCAGTCGCTCAGTCGTGTTCGACTCTTTGCGACCCCATGAATTGCAGCACGCCAGGCCTCTCTGTTCATCACCATCTCTCAGAGTTCACTCAGACTCACATCCATCGAGTCGGTGATGCCATCCAGCCATCTCATCCTCTGTCCTCCCCTTCTCCTCCTGCCCCCAATCCCTCCCAGCATCAGAATCTTTTCCAATGAGTCAACTTTTCACATGAGGTGGCCAAAGTACTGGAGTTTCAGTTTTAGCATCAGTCCTTCCAAAGAACACCCAGGACCGATCTCCTTTAGAATAGACTGGTGGATCTCCTTGCAGTCCAAGGACTCCCAAGAGTCTTCTCCATCACCACAGTTCAAAAGCATCAATTCTTCAGGGCTCAGCTTTCTTCACAATCCAATTTTCACATCCATACATGATCACTGAAAAAACCATAGCCTTGACTAGACAGTCCTTTGTTGGCAAAGTAATGTCTCTGCTTATAAATATCTGTGTATACCATAATTATATATGAAGTTAATAATACTTTTTAAAATTTATTTTAATTGAGGCTAATTACTTTAAATATTGTGGTGGTTTTTGCCACACATTGACAAGAATCAACCATGGGTGTACATGTGTTCCCCATCCTGAACCCCC
>SJYV01041761.1:143701-192838 GCA_006410875.1 Neotragus pygmaeus
TCTTTAATCCATTTTGAGTTTATTTTTGTGTATGGTGTTAGAAAGTTTTCTAGTTTCATTCTTTTACAAGTGGCTGACCAGTTTTCCCAGCACCACTTGTTAAAGAGGTTGTCTTTTCTCCATTGCATATTCTTGCCTCCTTTGTCAAAGATAAGTTTTCCATAGGTGCATGGATATATCTCTGGGTTTTCTATTTTGTTCCATTGATCTATATTTCTGTCTTTGTGCCAGTACCATACTGTCTTGATGACTGTGGCTTTGTAGTAGAGCCTGAAGTCAGGCAGGTTGATTCCTCCAGTTCCATTCTTCTTTCTCAAGATTGCTTTGGCTATTTGAGGTTTTTTGTACTTCCATATAAATTGTGAAATTATTTGTGCTAGTTCTGTGAAAAATACCGTTGGTAGCTTGATAGGGATTGCATTGAATCTACTGCTTTGGGTAGTATACTTATTTTTACTATATTGATTCATTCAATCCATGAGCACAGTATATTTCTCCATCTATTTGTGTCCTCTTTGTTTTCTTTCATCAGTGTTTCATAGTTTTCTATATATAGGTCTTTTGTTTCTTTAGGTAGATATATTCCTAAGTATTTTATTCTTTTCATTGCAATGGTGAATGGAATTGTTTCCTTAATTTCTGTTTTCTCATTGTTAGTGTATAGGAATGCAAGGGATTTTGTGTTAATTTTACATCTTGCAACTTTATTATATTCACTGATTAGCTCTAGTACTTTTCCGGTGGAGTCTTCAGGGTTTTCTATGTAGAGAATCAAGTCATCTGCAAATAGTGAGTTTTACTCCTTCTTTTCCAATCTGGATTCCTTTTCCTTTTTTGCTCTGATTGCTGTGGCCAAAACTTCCAAAACTATGTTGAACAGTAGTGGTGAGAGGCAGCACCCTTGCTTTGTTCCTGACTTTAGGGAAAATGCTTTCAATTTTTCACCATTGAGGATAATGTTTGCTGTGCGTTTGTCATATATAGCTTTTATTATGTTGAAGTATGTTCCTTCTATTCCTGCTTTCTGGAGGGTTTTTATCATAAATGGATGTTGAACTTTGTCAGAGGCTTTCTCTGCATCTATTGAGATAATCATATGGTTTTTAATCTTTCAGTTTGTAAATGTGGTGTATTACATTGATTGATTTGTGGATATTAAAGAATCCTTGCATTCCTGGGATAAAGCCCACTTGGTCATGATGTATGATCTTTTTAATATGTTGTTGGATTCTCTTTGCTGGAATTTTGTTAAAAATTTTTGCGCCTATGCTCATCAGTGATATTGGCCTGTAGCTTTCTTTTTTTGTGGCATCTTTGTCTGGTTTTGGTATTAGGGTGATGGTGGCCTCATAGAATGAGTTTGGATATTTACCTTCCTCTGCAATTTGCTGGAAGAGTTTGAGTAAAATAGGTGTTAGCTCTACTCTAAATTTTTGGTAAAATTCAGCTGTGAATCTGTGTGGTCCTTGGCTTTTGTTTGCTGGAAGATTTCTGATTACAATTTCAATTTCCGTGCTTGTGATGGGTCTGTTAAGATTTCTCTTTCTTCCTGGTTTAGTTTTGGAAAGTTATACGTTTCTAAGAATCTGTCCATTTATATATGTCATATATATATGTGTGTGTCATATATAAACATGATACATATATTATGTATATAAATATATTACATATTTTACAGGTAGCACCAAAAACTGAAATTGTGCTTATACAAGTAAGTGATAAACATTGTGATTTAAATAGCTTAAAATTTTAAATATACATATGTATATACATGTATGACACATATGTATATGTATATATACTTTTATGATTTGTTCTAGCACCATTTTCTGATAAAGGTTATTATAAAATAAATTAATAGGTAGTTTAAAATCTTTCAAAACACAAGTTTTTCAAGTACTTCCACGTTATAAGCAGTACTATAAAATTAAGTATTTTGACATAGACAAAGTTTTTCAAAAACTAAAAACCATTAGCACGTGTGCTTCTTGGTGGCTCAGATGGTAAAGAAGCTGCCTGCAGTATGGGAGACCTAGGTTTGATCCCTTGGTGGGGAAGATCCTCTGGAGGAGGGCATGCCAACCCGCTCCAGTATTCTTGCCTGGAGAATCCTCATGGACAGAGGAGCCTGGCAGGCTATAGTCATGGGGTTGCAAAGAGTTGGACATGACTGAGCAACTACACACCACACAAAATAAAAAGTCAAAACTGGATTACCCATTTATTACTCACTGTAATAATAATGAATATTATATAATACAAGGGTAAAAATTGTATAAGGAAACGATGAATGAATGAATGCATCTGAAACAGGGATACTCTTTCTGCATGCTTTTTCCAACCCTGTGGAACCTCCAACTGTCCCACTTAATTCCGGATAGTTCCAATACACAAACATAGGTCTCGCAGAAGACAAACACTGTTGTCATTCTGGAGTGTTAACAATAAATATAAAAATGCTGGTATTCTGCATAATTAAGGACATTTGTACAACGATAAATTAAATTAAGGAGTCAGAGTACTTGCCTGACCAGGGTAATATCCATATCCTTCTGTATAAGTTCTGTCTGTTTATTACTCAGCTGTAATGATAGTGCATTATATTTACTCTGTGATACTTCAATTTCTTTCCTTGCTTCAATTAAATTGTCTTCAAAGGCCTAAAATTAGAGCATTCATATCACAATCAAATATAATAAATATCAAATAAATAAATAAAAGTCTGTCACATTTAACTAAAAACAATCCACAAAATGACAGTGAAAAATTAATAGTGTTTTCAATTTTACTTTTTTTTCATTTAATTAAAAGAATGTTAGTACAATCAAAGAAACTTTATACTAGTCAACGTTCATTTTTTTCAGAAACTGTAAAAGTAACATGGTCTCCTGGTGTGAAAGTTAAGAATCTGAAGGAAATAAAATTGAAAATCTATGTAGAAATTTACTCATTAAAATTTCAATAAAGGAAGAACTTTACAACAAAAAGATTGCTAATTACATGAACAAAAAAAGAACTCATTAACTTAAATATTACTCAAGACAAATAGCCGATATTTTATTATTGCCTTAATTTTAAATGCAGATACATATAGATACATTTTCTTAGAATAAAAAAATGGTGCACCAAAAAAATAATAAGTTTATAATGGTTCAGATTCAGATCACGCCGAGTTCACTTGATTGTGGTGAAAGTTCACCTAAAGTTCTTCAAACCTTGCCTTTTCCTCGTGATAATTTTGTAAATTGTGCTTTCACGTTGTGGGGTGGGAGGTGGGAGGGGGACTCGGGATTGGGAGCTTGTGTGCACCTGTGGTGGATTCATGTCGATGTATGGCAAACCCAATAGAGTATTGTAAAGTTAAATTTAAAAATAAATAAATTTATAAAAAAATAAAATATATATATATATAAAATCTAAATTACTTTCATAAAGTATTAAATAAATATTTTATCTAAAATTAGAAAGTGAAAAAGTGAAAGTCACTTAGTCGTATCCAACTCTTTGCAAACCCATGGACTATACAGTCCATGGAATTCTCCAAGCCAGAATATTGGAGTGGGTAACCTTGCCCTTCTCCAGGGGATCTTCCCAATCCAGGGATCAAACCAGATCTTTCACATTGCAGGCAGATTCTTTACCAGCTGAGCCACAAGGGGAAGCCCAAGAATACTGGAGTGGGTGGCCTATCCCTTCTCCAGCAGATCTTCTGGATTCAGGAATTGAACCAGGGTCTCCTGCATTGCAGGAGGATTCTTTACCAACTGAACTATCAAAAATACACCATACATTCATTATTTCCAATTCAAAACTGAGCAACAAATTTTAGGTCAAGCACTAAAAATCTATTATACTCTAGAAATGCTCCCATACCTCATATATTCACTATGTAGTAACTCGAATGAATTTTTGAAGAGAAAAATACTGGTTTTGAGCCAAGATAACACTGAGAGTACATGTATATTTCATTTTATCATGTTTCCTTTTATTGCACTTCACTGATACTACATTTTTCACAAATTGAAGAACTATGGCAATTTTTCATCAAATCTATCAATGCAACTTTTCCAACATTTGCTCACCTCATGTCTCTGTCACATTTTGGTAATTCAACTCTTTCATTATTATTATATTTGGTATGGTGATCTGTGATGAACGATATTTGATGTTACTATAATTTACTGCTTCCCTCGTGGCTCAGACAGTAAAGCATCCACCTGTGGACTGCAGGAGACCTGGATTCAGCCCCTGGGTTGAGAAGATCCCCTGGAGGAGGGCATGGTAACCCACTCTAGTATTCTTGCCTGGAGAAACCCATGGACAGAGGAGTCTGGTGGGCTACAATCCATGGGATTGCAAAGACTCAGTCATGAATGAGAGATTAAGCACAGCACTACAACTTACTAAAGGCTCAGATGATGGTTAGACTTTTTTAGCAATAAGGTGTTTTAAAATAAGGTATGTAAATTGTTGCTTTAGACATAATGCTTGCACACTTAACAGACTACAGTATAGCATAAATATAACATTTATATGCATGGGGAAACCAAAAAATTTATGTAACTTACTCCACTGCAATATTCACTTTATTGTGGCAGTCTGGAACCAAACCCAAAACATCTATGAAGTATACCTGTACTTCTTAAATTCCCATTTATTAGAAAAGAGAAATACATATATATATATATATATGTATATACATATATGTATATATCAGTAGGTTTGTGGATGGATGGAAGAAAGAGATAGAGAGACAGAAGGAAAGACAGGAGGAAAGGGAGGCAAGAGAAGGGATGAAGTGGCTAATCCTTTTTATCTACTTCACATCCCCTCCCCGCACAACTTTCTCCAGTAACGTACTACTCTGTTCTCTGAATTTATGAATTTGTTTCTGTTTATCTATTTTGTTTTTGTCTTTTTATATTCTACAGTGAATATAAAATCAGTGAAATCATACAGTGTTTTTCTTTCTCCATTAGACTACCTTACTTACATAATACCCTCAAGGTTCATCCATATTGTCACAAATGGCAAGATTTCATCTTTTTGACAGCTGAGTAGTATTCTACTGTGTGTGTGTGTACATATGCACATATGTATACCATATCTTCTTTATCCATTCATTGGCTGATAGGGACTCAGGTTGTTTCCATATCTTAGCTATTGTAAACAGTGCCACAATGAACACAGTGGTACATATATCTTTTTAAATTAGTGCCTTTGTGTTCTTTAAACAAATACCCATAAGTAGGATAGGTTAATCATATGGCAGTTCTATTCTTAACTTTTTGAATTCTCCATAATGTTTTCCACAGTGGCTGCCAATTTACATTCCTGACAAGAATATATAAGACTTCCCTTTTCTCAACATCCTTAACAATACTTATTATTTCTTTTATTTTGGAAAAGAGCTATTCTAAAACGTGTGAAGTGATACCTCACTAGTTTTGATTTGCATTTCTGTAATAATTAGTGATGTTGATCAACTTTTCATATGCCTGTTGTCCATATATACATCTTCCTTGAGAAAATGTTTATTCGGGTCCTTTGTCCGTTTTTAACTGAGCTGTTTATATCTTGTTGAGTTGTATGAGTTCTTTATAGATTTTAGACTTTACCCTTTATCAAATATATCATTTGCAGATATCTTTTACATTCAGTAGAATGTCTTTCATTTGTAGATGGTATCCTTTGCTATGCAAAAGATTTTTAGGATGATGTAGTTCAGTTCAGTCGCTCAGTTGTATCGACTCTTTGTGACCCCATGAACTGCAGCATGCCAGGCCTCCCTGTCCATCACCAACTCCCAGAGTTTACCCAAACTCATGTCCATTGAGTCAGTGATGCCATCTAACCATCTCATCTTCTGTCATCCCCTTCTCTTGCCCTCAATCTTTCCCAGCATCAGAGTCTTTTCAAATGAGTCAGCTCTACGCATCAGGTGGCCAAAATATTGGAGTTTCAGCTTCAACATCAGTCCTTTCAGTGAACACCTAGGACTGATTTCCTTTAGGATGGACTGCTTGGATCTCCTTGCAGTTCAAGGGACTCTCAAGAGTCTTCTCCAACACCACAGTTCAAAAGCATCAATTCTTCTGCACTCAGCTTTCTTTATAGTCCAACTCTCACATCCAGACATGACTAGTGGAAAAACCATAGCCTTGACTAGATGGACCTTCAGTACCATTTATTTTGCTTTTGCTTCCCTTACCTGAAAAGGCATATCCAGAATGACATTGCTAAGACTAGTGTCAAAGAGCATACCACCCAAGTTATCCTGGAAGTTTTATGATTTCATGATTTACATTTAAATTTTTTATCCATTTTTCTTTTGTATGTGTATGGTATGAGATAGTGGTCTAGTTTCACTTTTTTTTCCCCCCCATGTGGCTGTCCAGGCTTCTCAACATCATTTATTGAAAAGGCTATCCTTTCTCCATTGTATTTTCATTGTTCCTTTGTTGTCTATTAATTGCCTGTATAAGTGTGGGTTTATTTCTGTATTCTAAATTCTATTCCACTGATGTATGTGTGTGTTTCTCTGAAAACACCACCCTGTTTCATTACTATGGCTTTGTAGTCTAGGTGAAGTCATGGACTGTGATACCACTAGCTTTGTTCTTTTTTCTCAGAATTGCTTTGGCTATTCAAGGTCTTTAGCGGTTCCATTATACATTTAAGAAATTTTTGTTGTTTGTGTCAAAATTGTCCTTGTGATTTTGAAATGGATTGAATTGAATCTATATGTTTTTAGGTCATATGGATATTTTGACAATGTTAATCATTCCAACTCATAGGCAGAGGATATTTTTTAATTTATGTATTTTTTCCAGTTTCTTAACAATGTTCAGGTCTTTTTATACCTTTGGTTTAATTTATTCCTAAGTATTTCATTCTTTTGTTTTGATTATAAATAAAACTGGTTTTCTAAATTTCTCTTTCTACTAGATCATTGTTCACATATATAAATGCAACACAGTTTTGTAAGATGATTTTGTACCCTGCAACTTTGTCATATTTATTTTTTCTAATAGTTTTTTTATGGAGTTTTTTTAATTCATTTTATAAAATCATGTCATTCACAAACAGTGACACTTTTACTTCTTTCTTTCCATTTGGACTCCTTTTATTTCTTTTTCTTGCCTAAATGCTCTTGTTAGGACTTCCAATATTATGCTGAATAAGAGTGGCAAGAGTGGCCTTTGTTCTGGTCCTGATATTAGACACAAGAGCTTTCAGTTTTTCACCATTGAGTATGATGTTAGATGTGGATTTGTCATTTAAAACTTTATTATGATGAGGTATGTTATTTTTATAACCATTTAGTTGAGAGGTTTTTTTAAATCACAAATGAGCACTGAATCTTGTCAAATGACTTTTTTGCATTTATTGAGATAATCATATGATTTTCGTCCTTCATTTTGTTAATATGGTATCCTACTGATTGATCTGCAGATGTTGAAACCTCTTTATATCCTAGGATAAATCCCACTTGATCATGGTGATGATTCTTTTAATGTACTGTTTTACTTGACTTGCTAATACTCTGTTCAGAATTTTTGCATCTATGTTCATCAGAGATATTGGCCTGTAATTTTCTTTTTCTGTGTGTTGTCTTTATGTGGTTTTTGTATAATAGTGGAGTTAACCTCATAAAATGAGTTAGGAATCATAACCTCTTCATTTTTTTGGAAGAGTCTGAGAAGAACAGATACTAAATCTTCTTTGAATGGTTGGCAGAATTTAGTCATCCAGGTCTGGAGAGCTTTCTGATTATCATTTCAATTTCTATATAGTGATATGGTCCATTAAGATTTTCTATTTCTTCATGATTCAATCTTGGAAGTTGTATAATTCTAAGAATTCGTCCATTTCCTCTAGTTTGTTCAATTTGTTCACATAGAGCTGTTCATAATATTCTCTTATAATCCTTCATATTTCTGTGGTATTCATTGTTATGTCTCCTCACTCATTTCTATATTTACTAGAGCTTTGTCTTTTTTTTCTTTAAAGAGTATAACTAAAGATTTGCTGATTTTATCTTTTCAAGTAGCTATCTAATTTCATTGATCTTTTTTCCTATTGTCTTTTTAGTCTCCATTTAATTGATTTCTGTTATGATCTCTGGGCTTCCCAGGTGGTTTACTGGTTTCAATATACAGTCTAAACTTGAGAAAAGTTCCATATGTACTTAAGAAGAAAATGCATTTTGCTGCACTTGGACTGAATATCCTGAACAAGTCTATCAAATCCATCTGGTCTAATGCATCATTTAAGACCACTGTATCACTGTTGAATTTTGTCTGGATGAACTATCCGTCAATGTAAGTTGGGTATTAAGGTCCTCTACTATTGTGTTATGGTCATTTGCTCCTTTTAGGCTTGTTAGTAACTGCTTCACATATACTCTGGTGCTCTCTATGTTAGATATGTATGTGTGTGTGTGTGTGTGTGTGTGTGTGTGTGTGTGGAGATATATATATATATCTTCTTGCTGAATGGTCCCCTTTATCATTATATACTGTTCAATTTTGTCTCATTACTTTTTTTGACTTCAAGTATATTTTGTCTGATATGAGTGTGTCTACATCGACTTTCTTTGAATATCATTTTCTTGGAGTATCATATTCAATCCCTTCACTTTGACCTTGCATTTGTCTTTAGAACTGAGGTGAGTCTTCTGGAGACAGCATATAGTCTTATTATTTTTTAATGCATCTGGTTACTCTGTGTCTTTTGACTGGTGAATTCAGTCCATTACATGAATTATAATTGATAGATGAAAACTAAGTACTGCCATTTTACTTTTTGTTTTCTGGTTGTTCTATATCTCCATCATTTCTTTTACTTTGTATTTATGTCTGCCATTTTGGTTTGCTGGTTTTCTGTGATGCTTTTCTCAGTTTATTCTTTGTTCATTTTCATGTCTCTGCTATAAATTTATATTTTGTGTTTACTGTGGGTTTTGTATAAAATATCTCAATGGCAAAAATCCTCTTTTCTTCTGTTGATAGCATCTTCATTTATGTCTATGGTTTACATCCTTTTCCTCTTCCCTTTTGTTTTTGCTGTCTCAAATTATCCCTTTATATGTTCTGAGTTTTTTACCAAACTGCAAGTGGCTATAGTTATATTTTCCCCCTTTAATGTTTCTGCTATAATAAAATATTTAGAAGCCTATTCAAATAAAGAGTTAAGTTTTTCTGATTCTGTTTATCCCCTTGCTAAAATACGTGCACCTTTGCCTTTTTATTTCTGATAAAAGAGCACTTTTCAACATTTCTTGTACGACAGGTCTAGTTTTGATGAATTCCCTGAGCTTTTACTTGTTTTGGAAAACCTTTATTTCCTTCATAGCTGAACAATAACTTTGCTGGATACAGTACTCCTGGGTAATAGTTTTTACCTTTCAGTATTTTGAATTTGTCATTCCTATCCCTCCAGACCTGTAGGATTTCTACTGAGAAATCTCCTGATAGCCTTAAAGGGGTTCCCCTGGAGGTTGAGTTCAATTCAGTTCAGTCGCTCAATCATGTCTTTGCGACCCATGGACTGCAGCATGCCAAACCTCCCTGTCCATCACCAACTCCCGGAATTTACTCAAACTCATGTCCATCGAGTCAGTGATGACATCTAACCATCTCATCCTCTGCCGTCCCCTTCTCCTCCCTCCTTCAATCTTTCCTAGCATCAGGGTCTTTTCAAATGAGTCAGCTCTCCACATCAGGTGGCCAAAGTATTGGANAGTGGGCACCCTTGTCTATTTCTTGAAATGCTTTCAATTTTTCACCATTGAGGATAATGTTTGCTGTGGGTTTGTCATATATAGCTTTTATTATGTTGAGATATGTTTCTTCTATTCCTGCTTTCTGGAGGATTTTTATCATAAATGGATGTTGAATTTTGTCAAAGGTTTTCTCTGTATCTATTGAGACAATCATATAGTTTTTATATATCAATTTGTTAATGTGGTGTATTATGTTGATTGATTTGTGGATATTGAAGAATCCTTACATCCCTGGGATAAAGCCCACTTGGTCATTATGTATGACCTTTTTAATATGTTGTTGGATTCTGTTTGCTAGAATTTTTTAAAAGGATTTTTTCACCTATGTTCATCAGTTATATTGGCCTGTAGTTTTCTTTTTATGTGGCATCTTTGTCTGGTTTTGGTATTAGGATGATGGTGGCCTCATAGAATGAGTTTGGACGTTTACCTTCCTCTGCAATTTTCTGGAAGATTTTGAGTAGGATAGGTGTTAGCTCTTCTTTAAATTTTTGGTAGAATCCAGCTGTGAAGCTGTCTGGTCCTGGGCTTTTGTTTTCTGGAAGATTTCTGATTACAGTTTCAATTTCCATGCTTGTGACACATCTGTTAAGATTTTTTATTTCTTCCTGGTTCAGTTTTGGAAAGTTCTACTTTTCTAAGAATTTGTTCATCTCTTCCAAGTTATCCATTTTATTGGCATATGGTTGCTGATAGTATTCTCTTATGATCCTTTGTATTTCTGTGTTGTCTGTTGTGATTTCTCCACTTTCATTTATAATTTTGTTGATTTGTCTCTTCTCCCTTTGTTTCTTGATGAGTATGGCTAATGGTTTGTCAATTTTATTTATCTTCTCAAAGAACCAGCTTTTAGCTTTTTTGATTTTTGCTATGGTCTCTTTTGTTTCTTTTGCATTTATTTCTGCCCTAATTTTTAAGATTTCTTTCCTTCAAATAACCCTGGGGTTCTTCATTTCTTCCTTTTCTACTTGCTTTAGGTATAGAGTTAGATTATTTATTTGACCTTTTTCTTGTTTCTTGAGGTAAGCCTGTATTGCTATGAAGCTTCCCCTTAGCACTACTTTTACAGTGTCCCATAGGTTTTGGGTTGTGTTTTCATTTTCATTCATTTCTATGCATATTTTGATTTTTTCTGTGATTTGTTGGTTATTCAGCAGTGTGTTGTTCAGCCTCCATATGTTGGGATTTTCAATAGTTTTTCTCCTGTCAAGAGAGTTTTTTCAGACTTCCTCCATATTAGCACACAGGCAGAATATTTCAAATGGATACACAGAGATGAAAACAAAAATAAGAAACCTCTGAAGATTCATAAACCCTGTGACATGGTCCCTTCCTTGCTGTGGCATTTTTGTTACAGCAGTCTGAGTGGCCTAAGACACCATGTTTTCCTTGTCATCAGGAGGGTGCAGTGGGTGGGAATAACTTTCTGTATGAAACAGCTTGTGCGTTGGGCTGCATCCACCTTCCTCAACAGACAGCAAAACTCCTGCTCTGGGCTCATCATGAGCTGGTGGGATCAGTCTTGCTCCCATTATCAACCTCCTGTCCTACAGGAGCTGTCCGCGTGCTCCCTGGGCAGGGCTACTGGTGTCATTTTTATAGTTTTCTGAGGCACTTTGACAGCATCCTGACAGGAGGAGGGTGCTTCTTGTCACAAAAGGTCTTGGGGGAAGTTTTGAGTGTGCAATGAAATTGAAATTGAAAATGGATAACCAACAAGGACCTACTGTACAGCATAGGGAACTCTGCTGACTGTTACCTAGTAGCCTGGATGCGAGGGGAGTTTGGGGAAGAATGAACACATATGTATGTATGGCTCAGTGTCTCTGCTGTACACCTGACACTATCACAACACTATTAATCTGCTTTACTATAATATAAAATATAAAGTTAAAAAAAGAGAAATCACTAAATTCTCATTACCCAAGGCTCTGAATGTTTTCCTTAACTATGCCTATTTCTTACTAGAAATTTCCATATTGGACAGATAAGTGTACAGTATTGAAGTGACTCTCTTTGTGTGTACATATGTCTACATTTTCTGTTTTCTGTTTACTCCCATTTCATATAAATTAATTTTCCTCCCCATAAGAGGTTGGTTCTCATCCTTGTAGGGAAACATGCTGCCTTAGTGGTCTTTATCATCTTCTTCAACTATTGACATCAAGTTGAATTTATAAATCCTCCTGGAGCATTAAAAAAAAAAAGTTCCTATTTAATCTTTTATTGTTATAGTCAGCCCAGGGGCTATTCACAGTCAAATCTAATGACTTTACGGAGTTATTGGAAAAGCAGAAAACCCTCTATTGCGATTTAACCTTGTTTGGTATCAATAGCTTCAAGTCACCAAAAAATGATTAAGCAGTTCTGAAGTTTAAGTGTTAAGACCAGCAATGCAATTAAACATGAGAGATTCTGGAGTTTCTTGAGGTTGCAATGGAAGAATTCTTGGTTTGAGAGTGACTTTAGAGATTAAAAAAAAAAAAGTGTTATCATCTGGTGTTTTAGATCTCTTGTAAGGCATGAAAAAAATTATATTTCCAATACCAAGATCATTTTCAATATTTATAACTTTTAAATACCTTAACAAAATTATAAAATAAGAATGGGATCAGGAAAAGAGGTAAGGCATTTTCTAACTCTGAATGAACTTAAAATATGTTTCCTTGGAGATTGTGAGCTCCCAGAACCCCTCTCTCGAGCTGCCAGTGCTCTGAAGACATCACAGGCTACAAAGCTCTGTGGAAGCGCTCAGCACCTATTCAAATACAGATCTGCTCCCAAAGGGTCCCTTATGAGAAATGGTTTCATTCTCTAAAACACATTCATCTCCTGCCATCAAAAGGTGGCATCATCTGCAACTGCTTTCAACAAAATGCCAGCAAATGCAAAACAAATCACTGTTTTTGACAAGACTTTAATGGAGAAATTCTCAGGGCCTGAGTAAGACCTAGAATAACTGTGGGTGGTATTTACCTTTAAGCACAGTTCTTCAAGTATATGATAATTTTTGCAAAGTAAGTGAAACATTTAGTATTCAGTTTTTATGATAAAATATAAAATATGTGCATAAGAACGGAAACACATTTGATCATGCACACACACTCAACACAACTGGAGATGGAAAGAGAGCAATTAGCATTGAGGATTAGCAACTGCAAACAGTGTATTTTGATAAGAAGTTTTCTGTTTACCTTTGTTTCAAGGCTGTTACCTGCTTCTGCCTTCCCTCCCCCTCTCTTGGCTCTTCAGAAGCTTTATTCATTTTTTGCTCAGCATGTGAAATGAACATAGCAATTATTTATTGAATTTACAAATAAGTGTTTGGGGATTGCTGAAGTTTTTCAGAAATTATTGAAAACCCATAAGCATGCTAAATTCTGAAAAATTTGAAAAATGAACAATCCTCAATCTGCTAGATGTTTGGATTTCTTCATGTTTGCAGGCATATCACCTAGTATTTCAATCCAGCAATTCAATTGCCTGAGTGATGAAGCAATCACAGAAAGTAATACTATCTAGGGGATACTTAACAGAGTTTAAACCAGAAATTGTTTAAACAGGAGACTATAGTCACCATGCTGATGACAGTGGCATGAGATGTTGAGAAGTCAGATCACGGGTGTTGGATATAACTAGCGCCAGGGGCACCTCCCTCCATGAAGATGTCTTTCATTTCCTACAGTTGGCAATCTGTATTCATGTCCATCTAGTCAAAGCTTTGGTTTTTCCAGTAACCATGTATGGATGTGAGAGTTGGACTATAAAGAAAGCTGAGTGCTGAAGAATTGACGCTTTTGAACTGCAGTGTTGGAGAAGACTCTTGAGAGTCCCTTGGTCAGCAAAGAGATCCAACCAGTCAATCCTAAAGGAAATCAGTCCTTAATATTCATTGGAAGGACTGATGCTGAAGCTGAAACTCCAGTATTTTGGCCACCTGATGTGAAGAATTGACTCATTTGAAAAGACTCTGATGCTGGGAAAGATTGAAGGCAGGAGGAGAAGGAGATGACAGACGATGAGATGATTGGATGGCATCATCGACTCAATGGATGGGAGTTGGTGATGGACAGGAAGGCCTGGTGTGCTGTGGTCCATGGGGTTGCAAAGAGTCAGACATGACTGAGCAACTGAACTGAAATGAACCGAACTTATAGAGCTTCTCCATCTTTGGCTCCAAAGAATATAATCAATCTGATTTCAGTATTGATCATCTGGTGATGTCCACGTGTAGAGTCTTCTCTTGTATTGTTGGGAGAGCATGTTTGTTGTGACCAGTGCATTCTCTTGGCAAAACTCTGTTAGCCTTTGACCCGCTTCTTTTTGTACTCCAAGGCCAAATTTGCTAAGTTTACTCCAGGTATCTCTGGACTTCCTACTTTTGCATTCCAGTACCCTATGATGAAAAGGACATCTTTTTNTGAGATTCACACTGATCAATTCAATCGTATGAATACTAAGACATTGAAATATCTACAGGCCTATCCTTTGAAAGGAGAGTTAACAAAAATTAAGCATCCTCATCTATCCTTGAGATTATTTAGACTTTAGAAAGCTGAGGTACTAGACTAAATGATTTAAGGTTTAGAAGAATTTGCCCCTTAATGTGAGCTAAAGTTAACAGGAATAAACAATATGCTACTGCTGCTAAGTCGCTTCAGTCAAGTCCAACTCTGTGTGAACCCATAGACGGCAGCCCACCAGGCTCCTCTGTCCCTGGGATTCTCCAGGCAAGAATACTACTACAGTGCGTTGCCACTTCCTTCTCCAATGCATGAAAGTGAAAAGTGAAAGTGAAGTCACTCAGTCATGTCCAACTCTTCGCAACCCCAAGGACTGTAGCCTACCAGGCTCCTCCATTCATGGTATTTTCCAGGCAAGAGTACTGGTGTGGGTTCCCATTTCCTTCTCTGAATAAACAACATAAATGACAGCAATAATAAGTCCTTTCATGAAAGTTATTTAATAATCAAAAAGTTGGCATTTGAGTGAATTTAGTAATCTACAGGAATAGACTTAATCTTTAAATAAAAACACATTAATACAGTAGGAACTTAGTTAACCAAAACCATCATATTTTGAAGGCTTCTCTGGGCAGATGGTAAAGAAGCTGCCTGAGCCAGGAGACCCAGGTTCATATTTTGATAATTAATTTGATAAATGATTTTATATATCATAAATCATTAAATAGTAAGTTAAACACAGATGTATTCCCAATGGAAGAGAATTGATAAACTTTCAAAGATCTGTTAAATTTTACTCAAAATATTTTCCTAATAAAATGTACCCTCAGTGATCTAGTTTTTGTAATGAAGTGACAGTCACTTAGTCATGTCCGACTCTTTGAAACCCCATGGACTATGCAGTTCATGGAATTCTCCAGGCCAGAATACAGGAGTGGATAGCCGTTCCCTCTCCAGGGGATATTTCCAACACAGGGATCAAACCCAGGTCTCCCACATTGCATGCAAATTCTAAACCAGCTAAGCCACCAGGGAAGCCCAAGACTACTAGAGTAGGTAGCCTATACCTTCTCTAGTAGATCTTCCCAACCCAGGAAGTGAACCGAGGTCTCCTGCATTGTAAGCAGATTATTTAACAACTGAACTACCATGGAAGCCTTAGCACAAGTATATATAGTTACAATTCTTTTTTTTTTCCTTTTTAGAGAAGTTGATTTATAATAAATTCTGTAAGTTTTAGATATGTAACATAATTTTGCAATTTTAAAGGTTATGGTCCATTTATAGTTATTTGAAATGCTATATTCCCTCTGCTATATAATATATCCTTATAGCTTATTTACTTTATACATAGTAGTTTGTACCTCTTAATCTCCTTCTCCTATGTTGTCCCTTCCCACTTTGCTCTCCCCACTGGTAACTACTAGTTTGTTCTCCATATTTGTGAGTCTGCTTCTTTTTTGTTATAGTTACTAGTTTGTTTTATTGCTCAGATTCCACATATAAGTGACACTGTACAGTATTTATCTTTCTCTGACTTATTTCACTAAACATTAATAACCCTCCAAGTCCTAAATTTAGCTTCATGAAACCTTTTCAACAAACTTTTCTGGATAGAATGAAGTACATTCTTAATGGTCTGGCTTGAGTTAATATTAAAATAGCAAATTGAACTCAGAGGAACCATAAAGCATAAAGGGTGACAAGAGAAAGTATGGCTGGAACAAATTATTTATTATGGATAAGCCATGAAATGAATAATTCAAATCATGGTCAAAAGAAGTCTATACAGTAAGAAGAGAATGATAGTGGGTATGAATTAGGAAAAAAGTGAGATGTGATGGCAGTGGTTCAAAAGACCTAAAACTCTATAAAACAATACTTGAGCATAGTTAATATATTATTTATATGACCTACTTTAAAATGTACATAAAGAGTTTAATGAAAAACAGAGAAGTAATGATATCAGTACAACTAAAACAAAGGTAAACAGATAAAAGGGAAGGGGTGAGAGAATTAAATGTAATTGAGAACTGAAATTTATTTCTGAGCTTCCTAGAAGGTAAGAAAAAGGGGAAATTCAATGTTTAAAAATCATCTCATTAAATACAGCAAGTTATTAGTAAACTCGAGTTTATCTAATGCAAAACTTGAAGGAAAATTTATTGCAAGATTACTTTATAACTAGCAGTGACAAAGCTAAAGCACAGTCTTACCAAAAGAAGTTACATGGCATTTTTCTACACTATTATCAATAAAGCACGTAATAGAATTAGATTGTTCTATGAAAGTTTTTCAGCAACTAGCTAAAAAGTTGTGTGTATACCTTTCTAGTAGTTTGACTAGATATGTGGGCAAGGAACAAGCATTCTTGTTACTCTATTCCATAGACTACAAGTTTGGAAAAGTAAGAACTATTTAACATTACTTGATGGAACAATAAACACATGTTGAAGGAACTTCTGGCTTCCAGCACAGGATGCAGTAAGCTGGAAGTTGTCTCTCCTATTCATACAACATGAAAAAAGTTGAACAAACTGAAAATCAGCAACTCTTCTTAGAATCATCAGAGAACTGAGGTCATAGGGCAAATTGCTGTTCCCCAAACTAGAGAGACAGGCAGATGCAGAGAATCACAATTTAGCAGAGCAAAATCCCTGAAGCAAGAAAACTCCATAGAAACCAGTAGGAACCCAAATCTGCAATTAACGAATCACTGGAGGATAGGTGTGGACGTGCATGAGAGTTAAAAATGTCCTGGAGGGCCTGGTCATAGAGGAGCTCCTATACTTTCATGAGTTTTACATACAGAACACTATTAGGTTGTCACAGTGAGGATCAGAGAAAAAGCTCTTCCTGCTCTCTGCAGGAGGAGAGGGAACATAGGCATTAAAAAATATGACCTAAGTACGTAATTCTTAACAAGGCCTACCCTCAAGAGAAAATTATTTTACTAGAGTCTGCTGGGATTTTACCAGAGACTAACCAACCCAAATGAAGTTAAATACCCAACTCCAGTACCCTCCAGCCTTCCAATCTTTCCTAAGGGGGGAAAAAAATACTGAGACACACTTACGAAGGTCAGACCTAGGGCCACAAGATCACAAAAAGACTGAGACTTCAACATAAGACTATGGAGTACTTCCACTCCCCGAGACACCTCACAAACTACATCAATAGGCTTCTGTATAATAACAAGGGAATGCAACGGAAAGAACTGGTTGTTTCAAACGATATTTAAGAAGTTTCTCAAGACACCCCAAAAAAACACACCAAAGTGAAGTTTAGCCTGTGCTCAAAGAACAGTAAACACAGCCTAAACCTTGGGCCTATTTCTCTCAGTTTATTTTATTCATTTGGTTACTTTTGTGTCAACTTGGCTAAAACATTGTACCCACGATATCCAGTTCTTAAACAAACACCAATCTAGATATTGCTATGAAAGTGTTTTTGTCATAGATGTGATTAACATTTAAATCAATAGACTTGAGTAAAGGAGACAGACCCTCCATAATGGGAGTAAGTCTCATGTGGTCAATTGAAGACCTTAAGAAAGAGGACTGTTCATCTGAGAAAGAAGGAATTTTGCCACCAGCATACTTTTGGACTCAGATGCTGTATCAACTCTTCCCTGGGTCTCCAGTTTGCTGTGCAGAATTCAGATTTGCCAACCCACAGCTCCATGCATCAGTGCATTCTCAGTCGCTCAGTCCTGCCCAACTCTTTGTGATCCCACGGATTGTAGCCACAGGCTCCTCTGTCCATGGGATTTTCCAAGCAAGAATACTAGAGCAGGTTACCATTTCCTACTCCAGGGGATCTTCCTGACCCCAGGGATTAAACTCGCATCGCCTATCTTCTGCCTTGGAAGGCAGATTCTTTATCACCGAGCCACCTGGGAAGCCACAACTATATGAGACAATGCCTTAAAATCAATTTCTCTGTCTCTGTCTCATGTCTTTGACTATCTATCTACAGACACATAATTAGTTTTGTTTCTCTATGGAACCTTGACTAACAAAAGACGTTGGTCCTATTTAGAACTTCAGTCCTAAACTGCAAGGTCTTGGATTCTGAACTTGAATAAGCCTAGAAGCAGATTCTTCCCAAATTAAATCTCCAGATGAAAACATAAATTAATCAAACCTCAATTACAACCTTATATAAGGAGCAGAGGAAGCACCTAAGCTACGTCCAGACTCTTGACCCATAGTACCTTAAAAAATATGTGTATTCTTTGCAACTAATAAATATGTGTATTCTTTTAAGGTTTTAATTTGCTAAACAGCAAGAGAAAAACTAACATACCACAGGCATTTTCCTATAGAATTTATACTAGAAAATAATAGAGAAAATGGATGTAAACCATAAACACTGGAAATCTTGACAGTATAAAAATATAACCAAATAATGCTGATAACAGGAAATTAAGCCCTCTAATTATTCTCTGTAAGTTCACTTTAAAATGCAGGAGAAAGGATGAATAAGTAAAAATAAACTAATTTTCTCAAGTTTTTTTAAGTGTACAGCTGATACTATCTAAATTTTTCAGAATATTCTAGAATAAATGTATACAGTGTTAAGACAGAAAAATATCACATAATATTTATATGAAGGAACCAAAAAAAATGACAAAATGAACTTATTTACAGCACAGAACTGACTCACAGACATAGGAAACAAACATTGTTTCTAAAGGGAAAATGGAGGGAGGGATAAATTAGGAGATTTGGATTAACAGATATACACCACTATATATGAGGTAGATAAACAATAAAGACCTATAGGATAGCACAGGAAACTATATTCAATGTCTTATAATAACCTATAATGGAAAAGAATCTGAAAAAGAATATATATACATACATGCATACAAACCTGTGTATAACAATCACTTTGATGTACACCTGAAGCTAATACAACATTGTAAATCAACTATACTTCAATCTAGAAAACTATAGTGTTAAATATTATATATAAAATAATAAATATAATCACTAAAAGAACTGATACAGTTCTCTTAAACCTTCCAAATTATCAGCATTAGAGTGCATGCACATACACAAAGACACACACACAAATGAAGAGAAAACAACTGGCAAATGCTAAAAAATACAAAGAAAATATTAAAACAGAAAGCATGTAAGATTAACCAGAGAATAAAGATCATATATCAGATATTAAGCAGATGGAATAAGCTTACCTTTAAAAAGGTAAATACATATATAATTGAGTCAAAACACAAAATCCACCAAATAGTACAAACAATAGAGTCATCTAAATATGTAATATTAAAGGATAAACAAATATATAACAAATTAATTGAAAGAATGCTATAGGAAAGATAATAGTTTAAGAAGAAAACTAAGACGTAATCTGAATGCCTGAAAAGACAAAAAGGTTAGAATAAATGTATTAAATCTGGTTATCTTCTGGAACTAATGGCTTCCTCTTTCAACCAGATCTGTTAACACAATTAAGTTTTCCTATATTGTGTATTTTAATTTTCTTCTCCATTACTTTTCAATATTTTGGCTAACACTTTTTAAAATGCAAAAATATCCTTCTTTGCACCGTTAAATTTCCTCATTTGTTTCATTATTTTGTTAGAATTCAGTGATTTCTTAAAATATCACATGCCATTCTATGTGTTACTTTCGAAAATCACTAAAAAATTTATGATTGCTGAATTGAATATTTTTTCAGAAACCTCATGTTTTGTTTTGTTTTTCTGTAACCTTGTACAGCATTAACCACCTTTTGCTTTGAAATTCTTTTTCACATCATGAGATACAATATTATACTTCTCTCTACTTCTCTGAACAATTTTTTTTTCATCTCTTTTACTAAAATTTGCTTTTCCTCTCATCCATTAATACTATCAGCAAATATCTAGTTCTCAGAATTCTGTTTAAAGTCTTCTCCTTAACTATAACATTAAATATTTTTATATCAAGGAGATAACTCCTTCCCAAGGATTGAATTCATGCTTTCAATAGTTTACTTAAAAATCTCTAAACGGTATTCCTACCAATAACTAAAATTTTAATTGTCTAAAAGAAGCTCAAAAGTTATCCTCGTAGTAAGTTGAACCTCTATAATAACCTTCTTCCTGATAGCAATGCCACTGCTCTCCTGGATTCTCCAGGCTGAAAACCTAAGAGTCACTTTCAAATTACCATCAAGTCCTTATAGTTCTAATTTATATATCTTTAATTCTTGCAAAACTAATAGTTCAGGTTCATGTCATTACTCTTAAACTATGAAATAACCTCCTTACAAATCATTCTACTTTCTGCTTTCCTTTTTCTAACTGTATACTAGATTATCAGTTTTATTTTCACAGATTGCAGCTTAATTCACTTAATGAAATGCCTAGATAAACTCTTTTGCCTTCTAAGTAAAATCCACACTTTTTCATTCAAGCAATTAAGGCTTTTCTTTAATACAGGTTCAATATAACATTAGTCTTTTCTCAGCCTACACTCCGACATATTATCTTTGAAACAAACTATAAACTTCAGTATCACCCAAAGATATGCTACACTCCTATCTTCTTGAATTTTGCGTGGTGTTCAACAGGGGCAAATCCTCCTAAAATCTCTACCTATTAAAATTGTTTGAGTATCTTAAGACTTTGCCACATAATTTAATCTCTCCTTCTTTTGAATCTTAATAGCATTCTGCTTGTGATTCTCTCATGGCACTTATATTGGTTTCATTTAATGTAAGTCACACATTGAAAAATATTTTAAAAACATCTATTATAAATCAGGCAATATGGTAAATATTACATGTTGGGTATAAATGGTCCCCATGCTCATAGAACCTGTAATTTAATGTAGGAGCATATAGTTACTTGCACTTCACTTTTATCCCCACCCTACTGCTCACAGAGACTTAGAAATCCATTATTAAAGGCAAGAATTTTAATTCTAAAATTTCCAGAGTACCATCACATGATAATATCCACATTTAATACAGCAATTTGTTGAACTTAACTGAAAATATAACCCATAAATCATTTTTAAGATATAAACACACTATTGCACAAAACTGTACATGCTCTAGGCTGAGGAACTAAAGGCTCTAAATGACAAATTAAGTGCCCCCCAAAAAGCAAATAATTTCTTTAATGGAATTTAATATTTTACGAGGTAAATCATTCTACTCAAAATATAGTAATGAAATAATTACCCATCCAAGGAAAAGGAAGTAGAAAAGAAAAGAATTTAGCAAAGAAAAAGGAAAACTATATTGTTATTTAAGAAAGTCAACATTTCAGAAACGGTGTGGACCTAACAGAACAGAAGATATTGAGAAGAGGTGGCAAGAATACACAGAAGAACTATACAAAAAAGATCTTCATGACCCAGATAACCACGAGGATGTGATCACTCACCTAGAGTCAAACATCCTGGAATGCAAAGTCAAATGGGCCTAGGAAGCATCACTACAAACAAAGCAGTGGAGGTGATGGAATTCCAGTGCAGCTATTTCAAATCCTAAAAGGTGATGCTGTGAAAGTGCTGTACTCAATAGGCCAGNCGAGGATGTGATCACTCACCTAGAGTCAAACATCCTGGAATGCAAAGTCAAATGGGCCTAGGAAGCATCACTACAAACAAAGCAGTGGAGGTGATGGAATTCCAGTGCAGCTATTTCAAATCCTAAAAGGTGATGCTGTGAAAGTGCTGTACTCAATAGGCCAGCAAATTTGGAAAATTTAGCAGCGGCCACAGGACTGGAAAATTTCCGTTTTCATTCCAATCCCAAAGAACNAAAGATTGAGGGCAGGAGGAAAAGGGGATGACAGAGGATGAGATGGCTGGATGGCATCACTGACTCAATTGAGATGGGTTTGGGTGGACTCCGGGAGTTGGTGATGGACAGGGAGGCCTGGCATGCTGTGGTTCCTGGGGTCGCAAAGAGTTGGACACGACTGAATGACTGAACTGAACACAAAAGGAATGCATTATTAAAACAATATAAAATATATGAAGCTGTGTTCTAACAGATACTTGAAATGTAAGTATGTATGAATATCTATTCTTAACCCTGAGTGACAATAATTAATGATTCTTGAGGTCCCACCCACTGCCACCCAACAGCCCATAGACTGAGCTATGTCTATATGTACATACATGCTATGTGTATATGTATACACATGTCTATATATATGTATATACATGCTGAGTACATGCCTAGGAGTGCTCAAGACATAAAACGAAGATCACACTATGATCTGGGACCAGAACTGGGTCAGATGACACCACCGGTGGAGCTTATATCTTTCACTCCTCATGAAGACACTTAGGCATCTACATTCTGGGGTAACCTAGACATCTTTGCAATTCAAGTGAGAAAACAGAACCAGGCATTAATGGGACTGCTTGGGGCCAGGTACCTATTTAAAGATCAGTACAGTGTTTTTGAATTACATACATTAAATGTAAATTAAAACATACTGTATCTAATCAAGCTTCTCTAAACCCTTCATGTTCTTAAGTCTAATTTCATAAAATTTCTGTCCACAATAAGCCTTTCCTTTCAAACAAAGATTTTGATTTATCAAACAATTTAGTACTAGATACACTGCTCTGATTACTCCCCAGTTTAAAACTGATTTTGTCCCTTCAGCCAGCAAGTAAAATCTTAAACAGTAGAACTGAATCTTTTACTTTTTTTAAGAAGGGCTTTGTGTTTCAGCAACTTATTTAAAAGGGGCCATCAAGTCAGAAGAGTGAACACAAACAAACACCAAGTCACTGCTCTCCGTAACCTGTTACCTTGGGCGAGTAAGTCACTCACCCACACTGAATACTCAGGCTTCCTTTCTGACCAAAGAAACCAAACAGATGTGACCAATA
Source organism: Neotragus pygmaeus (assembly GCA_006410875.1). NCBI lineage: Eukaryota > Metazoa > Chordata > Mammalia > Artiodactyla > Bovidae > Neotragus > Neotragus pygmaeus. The sequence continues at coordinate 166,822 of SJYV01041761.1, forward strand.
TAAAACCCCAGAAATCCATATCTAGGCATTAAGCAACTACAAAATTATTAATTTAAGTAAATACCAATTGCACTAAGTGCACTAAATACACTAAGGGAGTTAACTACAGAAAGAATTTATCAAAATAATCAGTAACATTCAATATGCACACACTATACCCATCCCCTAAAGAATCTCAAAAAATTTTAGGAGAAAAAAAATTACACAAAATTTAATTTTACTTTACTCTCTTTGAGGGAGTTTGTTAGGCAGAATCAAGACATCCAAATATCAAAATATTAACCTCTTTAAAAATACTCAAATTTAAGACTCTCTAAATTCACAAAATACAAGTGGAAATTTCCCCCCAAGGAGGGCTGCTAGATTAAGACCATTATTTAAATAATTAGTACACTCAAATTAAGAGTTATTGAGTATTTTTATGCCCAGGACTCAAGTATTTTTCCTTTATCTATTCATTTGCCTGTGTTGGGTCTCAGCTGCAGCATACAAGATTCTTTTTTTGGTTACAGCATGTGGAATTCTTTAATTGTAGCATGTGGGATCTAGTTCCCTGACCAGGGATCAAACCCAGGCCCCCTACATTGAGAACATAAAAGTTTCAGTCACTGGACCATCAGGAAGTCCCCCTGAATGCTTTTCAAAGGTATTAAATGGGTTACAAAAGTGTAACAAGTTTCCTACCTTCAAGCTTGCAAACAAGACTTAAGTGTCTTTTCTGAATTTCTTGTGCATGGCAAAACACATGAAAATCAGAAATCATATCTAAAGCCAAAATAAATCAAGATAAAATTCTCTTAAAATGAAATTATCTTTTGCCTCTTCTTTAAAATAAAGTGGGTAGACATCTTTCAGTTATGATTATTTTATGTGTTGAAAAGTTACATGAAAGTTTGTCAGAGCTTATCAAATACCTAACACTCACCACGCCGCTGCACGACTTTGTTTTCACATCCAGTTTCACCAACCCAAAACCTTCAAGTAGAAAGCAAAAAAGAACAAAATGATTCTTTTTTACAAAAAGATGACTCTACATATTAAAAAAAAAAAAATTCACATATTTAGAGAAAGATAAATGTGTTAATACAAAGTATTTAAATGAAAACAATTTTAATTATTCTATAAACTAACATGTAAAGCACAGAACATCTCCAGGAAGCTCTGCCTAGTGTGTCAATGTGTATTTGGCACCCACCCTCAATAAGGCTTTCAAATCATTTTTAACAAAGCACATACTAAAGAATGCTTTTCAAACTTAAATATCAGATCAGACAATCGATTCAATTTAAAAACGAGAATTGTCAACAACTTATTAAAATACAGGCATTTACAACATTTGTCCCAAAGGCATACTGCAGTTTGGGATTAATAATCTAAACAACTTCAAAAAGAGCTAAAAGGATAGGGAGGGTGGGGTATGGAACAAAATCTTCAAGAAAACCCAAATTTATTTGAAAAACCCCATAATCCTTTAGAAGTCACCACCATAAAAGCCCAAAACAGTTGGGGAAAAAAACAAACAAACAAACACATAATTCTAGTCAACCAAGGCCTAAACTGTATCATTGAAAGTAAATAAAAGCATACTTTTTTTTTTTCCTTAAAGGTAAATTTCTTGAACTAAAGAATGAGAAAATGGAGAAAACTGGGATGGAGGGGGAATGGAGATTGTTATGATACTCTTACATCAGGAAAGTTATCTGAAGAGATTATTTTCACCAAGCAGTACAAACTTACACGTTTTCATTTCTAATCTAGAATTTTTTAACCAGTTCTTACCGAATCCTTTGTTGAAAATATCTCTGGCAGCTTTGCCAAGGTCAGCATATGATGGAGGAATACACATTGCTGGTGGGAAGAAACATTCCTGTGTTAATGTCCTTGTTCTCCCAGTCTGCCCAAAAACTAGCTTAGGACCCACTGCTATCATTAAATCCAAGCAGGCCAACTTGGATTTGAAATCACTAGAAGCTACAATAAAAAGACAATAAAACTCCATGAGGGAAATATCAGCACCAAAGGCTTATTTCTAAAAATGGATAATAACAGTTAAGTAACTATATACAAACTTGGGAAACTCCCTCCAGACTTTCTATTCCTAAATTTACAATGTTCATAATAACCTCACTTCCTAGGAAGGGATTAGTACAAAAAAATCGAACACATACACATATATACCTATACGTAAAAATATATCTGCCAAAATTCAGTAGAATGGGCCAATTTAACCAAATGAGTTAAAATAAAATACTATGACATGTCCCCTTCCCTTCCTCATTTATCCTTTAGTATCTGCACTGGGGCCAAAGCAATATTCTAGAATGGAAAGAGAAAAGTAACTCATATTTGGGCCACCTAAACACTGAACTTTAAAAAATGCAGCTACCTATGTTTAACTCAACCGTCTGCATCAACTAAACATCCAATACACTTTAAACATTAATATGACACTCAAGTCCTCGGCCAATGCTATAAGGCTTAAGGGCAAGCAATCTGAACTTGCCACACCAGCTCATTCATTCTACATAGCGCGTTCACGCCCTTAGGAGCACATGTAATGACCTTGCGCTCTCAGAAGGGGGGTTACTACTTCCTCTAGACAAGTGACCGGCCCAATCCTCCAAAGGCTGAATCGGGCAAATAACTTTTTGCTTCTGAGTTCATCAAACGCACGTCCAAAAACTGAAGATGAATGCGGCCACAGACCAACTCCCCAGGCCTAGTCCCCCTGCCATGCCACTTACACCCTCCTCCGCAGAGCCAGGGAAGTCAGACAGTGGACTGGCTACCGAAAGCGGTGTGTTTACAAGCCCTTGGAAAGATACGAGAAAAGAAGCTGCGGTTTTCTGGTCAACAGGCTTCGGCTGCCCGGACACCGCCGCCCCACCCCGCAGAGAACCCCGCTCGACTTACGCCGCGCGCAGTTCTGTCCGTAGGTCGCCATGGCGAGGCCGTGGGGAGAGGTGATCTGAGGGAGGGACAAGAAGTGCGGTCAGCGGGGGTCAAAAGCGAATCGAGGGGCCAGAAGGGGGTCTCTGATATCGGGAAGAGGGGCCGCGGGGCAGCGCGGCCATCTTAGGGAGTCAGGGCCGACCCCGAGTCCGACTCAGGCGTCTTGCTTGGCCGCCGGGGCCTAGGCCCAGGGTCCGAGTGAGGCGGGCGTGGTGGTACCTGGTGGTCTCCAGGGGGGAAGGGAAGGCGCCGCTGCCGCTCCGCTAGCAGCTGAGGCCGCTCGGCTCGCTCGGCGTNCAGAGATCAAATGGCCAACATCCTTTGGATCATTGAAAAAGCAAGAGAGTACCAGAAAAACATCTACTTCCGCTTTATTGACTATGCCGAAAGCTTTGACTGTGTGGATCACAATACACTGTGGAAAATTCTGAAAGAGATGGGAATACCAGACCACTTGACCTGCCTCCTGAGAAATCTGTACGCTGGTCAAAAAGCAACAGTTAGAACTGGACATGGAACAACAGACTGGTTCCACATCAGGAAAGGAGTATGACAAGGATGTATATTGTCGCCATACTTATTCAACCTATATGCAGAATACATCATGCAAAATGCGAGGCTGGTTGAAGCACAGCTGGAATCAAGATTGTCAGGAGAAATATCAATAACCTCAAATATGCAGATGACATCACCCTTACAACAGAAAGCAAAGAACTAAAGAGCCTCTTGATGAAAGTGAAAGAGGAGAGTGAAAAAGTTGGTTTAAACCTCAACAGTCAGAAAACTAAGATCATGGCATCCGGTCCCATCACTTCATGGCAAATAGATGGGGAAACTGTAAGAACAGTGACAGACTTTATTTTGTTAGGCTCCAAAATTACTGCAGATGGTGACTGCAGCCATGAAATTAAGANCAGAAAACTAAGATCATGGCATCCGGTCCCATCACTTCATGGCAAATAGATGGGGAAACTGTAAGAACAGTGACAGACTTTATTTTGTTAGGCTCCAAAATTACTGCAGATGGTGACTGCAGCCATGAAATTAAGAGACACTTGCTCTTTGGAAGAAAAGCTATGACCAACCTAGACAGCATATTAAAAAGCAGAGACATTACTTTGTCAACAGAGGTCTATCGAGTCAAAGCTATGGTTTTTCTAGTAGTCATGCATGGATGTGAGAGTTGGACTAGAAAGAAAGCTGAGTGCCAAAGAACTGATGCTTTTGAATTGTGGTGTTGAAGAAGACTCATGAGAGTCCCTTGGACTGCAAGGTAATCCAACCAGTTCATCCTAAAGGAAATCAGTCCGGAATACTTTTTGGAAGGACTGATGCGGAAGATGAAACTACAATACTCTGGCCATCTAATGCAAAGAACTGACTCACTGGAAAAGACCCTTTTGCTGGGAAAGATCAAAGGCAGAAGAAGGGGACAACAGAGCATGAGATGGTTGGATTGCATCACCAACTCAATGGATCTGAGTTTGAGCAACCTCTGAGAGTTGGTGATGGACAGGGAAACCTGGCGTGCTGCAATCCATGGGGTTGCAAAGAGTCCAACACGACTGAGCAACAGGACTGACTGACCATCTAGATCTGCTAAACTGAGTATTTCCTAAAGCACTGCAAACTTATTGCCAAAGGTTATCAAAAAGAATGCCAAAATCCATTCTCTTCCATAGAGTAGACCTGTATGTGAGGAAGAGATTGCTCAGCCCAGAATAACTTTTCCAAAATTTGCTAAATATTGGGTTAACCATATGAGTAGTTTCTCTCAATGAAATGTGGGTATAAATGATGTTTGCCACTTCCAAGTCTTAATTTTCTATCTGTTAGGCAGCTTAGAGTCGGACACAACTGAGCAACTGAACTGAACTGAACTGATTAGGTAGCGTGTTATTATTTAGTAGCTAAGTCTGTTTCACTTTTTGCGACCCCATGGACTGTAAGCAGGCTCTTCTGTCCATGGGATTTACCAGGCAAGAAAACTAGAGTGGGTTGCCACACCCTCCTCCAGGGGATCTTCCCAACTAATTAATATACTAGGCACATGGCAGTATTTTTCTATATCAGAATTCATTTTGATATTGTTTGACATTCAAGTCACAAATACAAATATTATTCTCCAAAACAAACCAAAAAGTTATTTTTAAAATTTTATCATTACAGCAATAATTATTACATTTTCTATCCTGGAGAAGGAAATGGCAACCCCCTCCAGTACTCTTGCCTGGAAAATTCCATGGATGGAGGAGCTGGTAGGCTACAGTCCATGGGGTCACAAAGAGTCAGACACAACTAAGTGACATCACTCACTCACTTATTACATTTTCTATAAGGAAAATACAATTCTGGAGAAGGTATAAATTTCAAATTTACATGTCATATAGGAATGTATATCCAATTTTAGAACAAACTTCTATAGAGAGAATAATAAAAATAATTTTTATTCACATTAACTTCCACTTTTAGTCCCTTAATAAAACAACTTAATAACAATAACCAATCTTAGATGAAAATTATCCTGACTGTTTAATTGGGTAGGAAGGAAAATAGAGTCAGAACATGGAAAAGCAGAGTTCCCAGAAAGAATTTTCATTTAACCCAGAAAATAATTTAGCCTATAATGGGAAATTGGGTATAAAATGAATTTAAATATATCATGATACAGACAATTCTTAAAATAAATTTATTTCACCTTTATTTTTAAGATGTTACTACCTCCAAAATGATTCTTGGGAATCAGTGACCATGTAGATTTTTGTAGTGGTAATATACTGAAGATATAATTACCTATAATTTTAAATATACAGTTACATATCATTGTATTAACTATAATTATAGGATTGCATAATTTGAAAGTGCAAGTTCAAAACATCAAATAGAATCATCCCAGTTATTGTTAATCTTTTGTACAAATTAAAGCATTAAAAAAATTGTAGGATTCAAAAGCAAATGATAATCGTTAAAAATAAAAAGCAATTTCAACAAAAAGTGAGTGACAGATAGTTATTACTATAAAATTAAAACACCATCTTAAGAGTTTTAATGTATAAATAACATAGTCTATAATCCAAAAACACAAAGAATAATAATAGACTAAAGTAGTAACTTGACTATAGTAACAGAACAACATAATGACCCTGATATTCTTGTGAACATTATAGCAAAAAAACTTAAAATGTTTGTAAAGGCCTACTATATAAAACAAATATCATAAATTTAGTATTTTCTGTTATAACACCAACCTGTTCCAGTTCTTGTATTTTAGCATCCTTGACTTGCAGAATTTCTAAAACTTTTCTGTCTTTAGCTTCAGATTTCCGTTTTTCTCTAGGAATAAAAAACATCTATATTGAAAATTTATTAGTCATTGTTTTTTAAAGTTTATTAGACATTATTGGTAGCAAATTCTTTTAATTTCCACATCCTAATAATGAGTTTCACATTAAACTATACAAAAGTAAATTATCCGATGTTAACAGCCCTTTCTGATTTAATCAGAAACCATATGGCAAGTGACAACAATTTATAACTGCTGCCAACTAAGACAACTTCATACAAAAAAAGTTTCTACATTTATATGCATTATAAAACATACTTAAAACACATTTAATCTTGACTGCGACAGTTTACTATATCATAAATTTAAAATAATTACTGAATATATGTTCATGTTAGTATACTTTATATTGCAATTTTAATATTAACTAATATTAATATAATAAAATTATATTGTATNTGCATTATAAAACATACTTAAAACACATTTAATCTTGACTGCGACAGTTTACTATATCATAAATTTAAAATAATTACTGAATATATGTTCATGTTAGTATACTTTATATTGCAATTTTAATATTAACTAATATTAATATAATAAAATTATATTGTATAATTAATATTAATAATTAAGAATACACTACTTACCATTTTTTAAGTAAAAGAATTAAAAGACAGAAAGCTTGAGATTTACTAACAATCAACATTAAATAAATAAGGGAGAAATTTACTGGATGCTGATCATATTTTTTAAATTTTAAATATAAGTGAAAGAAATAGAAATCTGTACCTAAATCACTCATGAATCACAAAGTGTACAGGTAGGAAGAAATTAAGAACCCTCACCTGAGAATAAAAACGAGATGAAGCAAAGGGCTTTAGAAGGTAAAAATGGGTATGAGAATTAAGAGACATATATGACATAAAAGCATACCATTGCTGGTGACCAAGATAGCAGAGTAGGAAGACCCTAAACTCACCTCTTTCCATGGACAACACAAAAATTACAACTAGTTATGAAACAGTTATTTGTGGTTTAAAAAAAAAAAACTGAAAATTGGCACAAAAGATACACTACAAATAAAGATATGAAGAAACCACACTATGATAGTTAGGAGGAGTGGAGATGCAATATAGTCAGTATCCCCACCTCCAGATCAGTGGCCCCTAAATGAGAGGATAATCACAAATATAGAGATCTTCTCCAAGGAGCAAGTCAAGCTCTCCAGCCTGGCTATTCCACACTCAGTAGATCAGACTACAGAACAATGGGTTTTGAAAACTAGTAGTGTACATGCTGCTTCCCAGGTTGCTAAGTGGTAAAGAATCTGCCCAATGTAGAAGAGACAGGAGACATGGGTTTGATCATTGGGTCAGGAAGATCCCCCAGAGGAGGAAATGGCAACCCATTCCAGTATTCTTGCCTGGGGAACCCAGTAGGCAGAGGAGCCTGGTGAGTGCACAGTCCATAGAGTTGCAAAGAGTAGGACATGACTGAACACATATGTATGGGTCTCATGTTTGAAAGAGCTAGAGAGCTGCAGGAAACAGATTCCACTTTTCAAGAACATGCACAAAATCTCACACAGTCCAAATTCCAGTGGAGATACAACAACATGACAGGAGCCTGGATCAGATACTCCTGCTGCTCTTGTAACACCTCCTGGAAAGGCAGGAGGCAACTGGGAACACCTTGGGCACAGAGACGTTGGGCACAGCCATTCTAGGGGAGTTGTTCTACTGCAATTACACCAGCAATGGCAAGCACTACTTTGGAACCCTCCCTCTACCCTATTAGCATGAGAGGATGTCCCACACATCTGCAGGCTAGCACCAGCTGCAAATCACCCCTGGCTGCATAGACAGTTATGCAGGGACCCAGCCCTAGGCCCTCCCAGGACATACAGCCAATGACACAGGAACCCTACCTTTTCCTCCAGCAAGCCCACCGCCACTGCATGTGGCACAGTCTCACAACCAACTGGGCCAGAGGCCAGCTCTGCCTAACAACACATCGACAGCAGTAAGCCCTACAACTGTGGAAGGGTACATGCTGCCAACATAAGGAGACCCCTAAGGCACACATCTCTGGTGATCAGAGTGTGCTACCAGACCCCATGGAATGACTACTTCTCCTGACTGACCTAATACAGAGAAATGAATATAGAGAATACAGAAAAATGAGGAGACAGAGAAATATGTTCCAAAAAAATAACACAAAACCTCAGAAACAGAAAAAACAAAGTGGAGAGAAACAATCTACCCGAAAAGAGTTCAGTAATAGTCAAAAAGAGGTTCAATGAACTGGAGAGAAAACTGAATGAACATAGTCAAAATTTCAAAGAGTATAAAAATATAAATAAAAATCAGAGCTTAAAACTACAGTGATTTCAATATTAATAAAAAATACAGTAGAAGGATTCAACATTAGATTAGATGATACAGAGTAACGGATGAGCATCTGGAAGACAGAGTAGTAGAAATCTCCCAAGGAAAAAGGAAAAAAATAAGTTTTAAAAAGGAAAATATTTTAAGAGACCTCTGAAACAACATCAAGCATATTAACATTTGCATATAGGGGTGCCAGAGGAGAGGAGAAAGATAAAGTAGAAGGGGATTTATTTAAAAAAATAATACCCCAAATTTTCTTAACCTGGGAAATGAAGCAGATATCCAAAGCCAGCAATCAGAGATGTCTCAGACCATGACCCCAAAGAGGCCCACTCGAAGACACATTATAATTAAAATGGCAAAAAAAATAAAGCAAGAGTCTTAGAATCAGCAAGCGGAGTGCAACCAGTTACGTATACAGAAACTAATATAAGGCGATTAGCTGACTTTTCAGCAGAAACTCTGCAGGCCAGAAGGGAGTTACACAATATATTTGAAGAGATGAAAGGAAAAAGTCTACAACAAAGAATACTCTACCTGGCAAAGATATTATTCAGATTCGAAGGAAAAGATAGAGTTTTACAGACAAGCAAAAGTTAAAAGAGTTTAGCAGCACTAAACTCGCTTTACAGGAAATGCTAAAGGGACTTCCATCAGCGAAAAAAAAAAAAAAAGACTACAACTAGAAATATGAAAATTAGGAAGGAAAAATCTCACTGGTAAAGACAAATACACAGTAAAGATAGTAAACCAGTCAATGATAAATCTAGTAGGAAGGTTAAAAGATAAAAGTAGTAAAATCATCTATTTCCACACTAAGCAGCTATGACAATAAGTAAAGGATACAAAATTTAAAAGAAGTTAAAAAAAAAAAAGTCATCAAAAACAGTAAATATGTGGATGGGTAGAGTAAAAACATAGGGTTGTTAAAAGGCACTGAACTGGCTTCTGGTTCAAGATGGTGGAACAGAAGCATCTGCACTCATCTCCTGATAGAGCACCAAAATTGCAACTAGCTGTTGAATACTGTGAACAGGAGAGCACTAGAACCCACCAAAAAAAGATATTCCATGTCCAATGACAAAGAAGAAGCTGCAGCAATCACAATAAAAGCAAATCCAATAACTACCAGGTGGGTGACCCACAAACTGGAAAACAATAATAATAAAGAAGATCTCCCATCTTTGGGAAGATTCTGAACCACACGTTAGGCTGCCCAGCCTGGGGACTGGACAAAGGGACTGGAAATCCCCATGGAATCTGACCTTGAAAGCCAGCGGGATTTGATTACAGGACTTCCACAGGACTGGGGGAAACAGAGACTCTAGTCTCACAGGGCACAAACAAAATGTTGCATGCCCAAGACACAGAGCAAATGAGCAGTGATCCCAAAAAGAAATGAACCAAAACTACTTACTTGCTTGTACCGGAGGGTATCATGTGGAGGTGTGGGTTGGCAGGGGCTTACCACAGGGATAGAGGCACTGGCAGCAGCAATCCTGGAAGGGCCCCCCTTGATGTAAGCCCTCTTAGAGGTCACCATTAAACCTACCACAGAGCCCATAGATCCCAGGGCTGGGTAACCTGAGGCCAAATAACTAACAGAGAGGAACTGCAACCCTACCCATCAGCAGATAATTGGATTAAAGTTTTACAGAGCAATGCCCTGCTGACCAGAGCAAGGCCCAGTTTTTCCCATGGCCAGTCCCTTACACAAGCCTCTAAGCCTTCTCCATCAGATGGCAGGAAGAAGCAAAAAGAACCACAATCCCACAGCAGTTAGAACAAAACCACATTACAGAAAGTAAATCAGGATGAAANGCATTGCCCTGCTGACCAGAGCAAGGCCCAGTTTTTCCCATGGCCAGTCCCTTACACAAGCCTCTAAGCCTTCTCCATCAGATGGCAGGAAGAAGCAAAAAGAACCACAATCCCACAGCAGTTAGAACAAAACCACATTACAGAAAGTAAATCAGGATGAAAAAAGCAGGAAGTTACATCCCAGATAAGAGGACAAGATAAAATCCCAGGTAAAGATAGTGAAGATGATCCAGGATCTCAGAAAAACAATGCAGAACTTACAAGAAATGTTTTACCAAAGACCTACAAGAACTAAAGAACAAACAGAGTGAATAATACACTATAAAGAACCAACAGCAGAATAACTGAGGCAGAAGAACAAACAAATGACATGGAGGACAGAATGGTGGAAATCTCTGCCACAGAACAGAATATAGAAAAAAGAATTAAAAAAAAAAAAAAAGACAGCCTAAGAGACCTCTGGGACAACACTGAATGCACTAACATTCACATTATAGGGGTCCCAGAAGGAGAAGAAAAAGAGAATGAATGGACCTGAGAAAATACTTAAAGAGACTACAGCTGAAAATTTCCCTAAGATGGGAAAAGAAATGGTCAACCAAGTCCAAGAAGCACAGAGAGCTCCAGGAAGGATAAATCCAAGAAGGAACACACAGAGACAAACAGTAATCAAACTGACAGAAATCAAAGACAGGTATAAAATATTAAAAGCAACAAGGGAAAAATGACAAACAAAATACAAGGGAACACCCATCAGGTTACCAGCTGATTTCTCAACAGAAGATCTACAAACCTGAGGGAGTGGCATTATATATTTAAAGTGAAGAAAGGGAAGAAACTACAACCAAGAATACTCTACTCAGTAAGACTCTCAAGACTTGATAGAGAAATCAAAAGTTTTCCAGACAAGCAAAAGTTAAGATAATTCAGCACCACCAAATCAGTTTTACAACAAATGCTACTCTAGATAGGAAACACAAGAGAAAGAAAAGAGCTTACAACAAAAGAACTTCTCTAGATAGGAAACACAAGAGAAAGAAAAGAGCTGCAAAAAATAAACCCAAAACAATTAAGAAAATGGTGATGGATTAAATGCACCAATCAAAAGACATAGACTGGCTGGGCAGATGAAAACAAGTGCATGTATGCACTTCCACTTACCACATCACTCTGCTTACCCCTCAAACTGTATGTAATTATTTCATATTGTTAGGTTAATCATATCCCCATTATGGCTTGCAATTGTAATTATCTTTTCTTTTGGGTCTCACTACTGATTGTGAAAACTGATAAGTATATTTTACTATTGTGATTATGTAACTACCAATCACTTAATACCATTGTATCATGATTGGTCAACAGAAAAATAATACAATTCGATATCACCAAAATTACTATTTAATAGAAAAACCTATAATTACTTTCTAAAATCCAAATGCATACTGAATTATCTTGGAATTTTTGAAAAATATAAATGTCCAATATTTCTTTTTTTCCTCAAAGCTTGAGGTATGTTTCTAATGAACAGCCATGTTTAAAAACAACTGGACTATATGATGATCTTTGAGTAGTTTAACTTTTCCTATTTCATATTCAGTGCTCCCATTTCATTTAGTTTATATTTCCAATTTCTCTATTTCTTATCTTTTTTATGTTTTTTCTCAAGTCTCTGCAAGATAGTAGAAAAGCTTTTGTATGCATATATATAAGTAGTATGCATAATATATATATTTTAGAAGACTTATGAATTCTTGCCTAACTAAAATTTTTTATTTCACTTGTTTGATTCCACAAGTTAAATTCTACTTGTTTGACTTTCATATGAATAGAATGCTAGATTTCTATTTAGAAAAAAAAAAATAAGCAACAAGCAACAAAGGTTTACTTTATAGCACAGGGAACTATAGTATCTTATAATAACATATAATGAAAAATAATCTGAAAAATAATATATGTATATATGTATAAGGGCTTCCCTGGTGTCTTAGAGGTTAAAGCATCAGCCCGCAATACAGGAGACCTGGGTTCAATCCCTGGGTCAGGAAGATATGTATATGTATAATGAAGATATGTATATGTATATGTATAATGAAGATATGTATACGTATCATGAATCACCTTGCTGTGTACCTGAAGCACTGTAAGTCAATTGTGCCTCAAATATACATACATACATATATATATATATATACACACATCTTAAGGAAAAAAAGAATGCACTGAACTTAAAGAGATCATCAGGTTAATCACATATATATACGTTGTTATATATAAACCTCATGGTAAACANAAGTTTGAACTGTCAGTGTCCACTTATAGTGGATGTCTGTCAATAGTAAACACTGTAGAACCACAAGTCCGTGGTTGGTTAAACTATGGATGCAGTGATACCAAGAACATGGAGGCTGACTGTAAATTATACAAGGATTAACCCCCGGTCATTCCAGGGTCAACTGTATATGGATCAAGAGAAAAACTGAGGGCTTCCCAGGTGGTGCTAGTAGTAAAGAACCTGCCTGTCAATGAAGAGACATAGAGATGCGGGTTCAGTCTTTGGGTAAGGAAGATCCCCTAGAGAGGGCATAGCAACCTACTCCAGTATTTTCCCCTGGAGAATCCCATGGACAGAGAAGCCAGGCGAGCAACAGTCCATAGCACTGAAAAAAGCTGGACACAACTGAAGTGACTTAGCATGCACACACACACACAGGAAAAATATTAATAACTTCAAATCCCAACAAACAGGGCATGATAGGGTTTAGTTAGGGAGAAAGGCCCTGGTTGAGACAGTCAAGATATTAATTCTATTCAGAAAATTCCTCTATAAATTCCTTCCTGAATATACTATGAATATATTTTTAACTTCTCAGGAATTAAACTTACACAGATAAACTCTTTCTAATTCGCTCACTTCTAAAATACTGACTATCGTCAAAATAAATTCTAATGGTCCTTTTAAATGAGATAATGGAAAAGTAGACTATATGCCACAAACCCCAAACAAAGGCATTCCTGCTGCTTCCAAATTAGCTTGGTACCAGAGCAATTATCTCCTATGATACACATATGTGCATAACTCACTCACACTCTAACTCAGTGCTATTCATAGTTGTGGGTCACCAAAGAAGAAGCATCAGCACCACCTAGGATCTTGTTAGAAATGTACCATCCTCCACCTACCCTGAAAGTAGAAACTGTGAGGGAGGAGCCCAGCAATCTCTGTTTGACAAAAAAATGCTATGGACTGAATGTTTCATATCCTTATGTTGAAGCCCGAATCCCCAGTGTGAGGGTATTTGTAGGTAGGGCCTTTGGAAGGGTCAGGAGAGTAAGGCCTGCACGAATAGGGTTACTGGGAGAGATTAGAGAGAAAGATGATCTCTCTCTCCTATTGTGTGAGCATACTTCAAGAAGGCAGCTGTCTGCAAGAGAGCTCTCACAAGGAATGGAGTTGGCAGGCACTTTGATATTGGGTTTCCTCACCTCCAGAACTACGAGAAATAAATGTTTGTTGTTTAAGCCACCCATTCTATGAAATTCTGTTATAGTAGCCCAAACTGACAAGAGACAAAGCCTCAGATAATTCTAATACACACTAAAGTCTAGAATCACTGAAATAACAATAACTGACACATTTCTCAACCGATTAAGGTGAATAATATTGAAAGGATAGGTCATAAATGAAATATGAATCTTCACATAAACTTCTAAAATAGACCTCAATGATATATTTTATAACAAAAAATTCCAAAGACTACCATTTTACAGTTTGAAGTTGAAAAAAAATCAGTTTAAAATCTATATAGAGATTTGTCCAGCAACCCCTCCTGGTCGCATGGGATGTCTAATATTTTCCTAACAGGAAAATTCTCCCAAGAGAAAACAATGCTACAATATGAATACAATATTTTTTACTTGGAATAATATAATGAAAACAATTGCTTTGAGTTTAAAGATCATCAACCTATCTGGTCAATTCAATTAATATACAGTCTATGTATTTACAAGAAATTTAAAAAAGGTTACTAAAAATAAAGACACTGTCAAGAAGTTGATGATGATCAATGACTGAAACAAACTCCTGTTTAGCTAATTAGAACCACTGATGTGCAATAATGATGTGAGCTAAGAATATTTGCAGACTTCTTTAGGATGAAAAATGAAGTGAAAAGAGGCTGTCAAATTTGTACGAGTTTAAAGCTCCAATCACTTTTCCCAAGAGTATGACCCATTTAAACATTTAACATTGCTGTACTTAGCCACATGAATTACCATGCTAACTTTTTTCCATTTTTCTAAACTCAAAAATCTGAGAAATTATTCTAAAGCATTTAGAAACAAAATTTTACTGTGTTATAGACCATGCCATATATTATACAACATGACAGGATCATATTTTCTGGGCTTGAGCCCATTTTTAATGAGATGTCAAAAATGAAATATTAGAGTCTAAAAGAAACATTTAACTATAAATGAGGCAATGATATTGGCCTGAATTAGAAAACAAAGAAACTAAGAAAGCAAAACTCACTGATGTTGATTATTTTTAATTAACAAATTACACTGATGCAAAAAATATAAACACTGTATTAACATTTCCTTTAAAAATAGAATCTATTAAAATGTATATTTTATTCTTATTAAGGACTTTCATTTAAATGAATTCTCAATTTCTATTAAGCATTAAAATTCTAAAACAGTAACACTAGTAAAAATGGAAGTTTAGGGAAATGAGACTTACAACATTACAAGTTATTTATTCTTTTATCCACAAACTGCTTTATAACTATTCTCTATTTTCAATATGTATAGTAAATTATGAGAATGGTATTGATGAACAATATAATAATAAGATAACTTGAAAAAAACTTTAAAACTTAACATGAGTATTTTTCAAACACACTTATTCCACAGTAAAACCCTACAAAAAAACCCACTTTTCAAAAAAAAAACCAACAATATTCTGAATGAAAATAAATTACTAAGTCCACAAATCCTAATCAACTCTGGTATAAAAATATTTTATAGCTCCAAGTATATTTGATATACCTATTTTGTCTAAGATCAGAAGTCAATTTTTATTATATAATCCAGAATCCCTATTATATTTTGTTTGCATGTCTAATACAGCAGCACAGGTTCAATCACTGGTCAGGAAACTAAGATCCCACATGCTGCACGGCATGGACAAAAAATAAAAATAAACTATATGTGAAAGCCAAAATTTGTGCTGGAAGAGTTAGCCTGAGACATGAAAAATTATTCTTTTTAGCCTGTTCAATCAGGTAGGTCCAAACTAGAACAAAGAATAAAATTAGGCTACAATATCTGAATCCAAATTTTTTAAATTATAGAGTATTGATGAACTCTTTGAACAAAGAAGAAATAACAGAATTAACAGATTATATCTAATACATGACTAAACAGTATACTAGATAACATCATTTCTAAGTACACAAAGTTGAAACTCAAAACAAAACCTTCTCTATTTTATAGTTGGAAATTAAATGACCTTATTTAGTTTCTAATTTTCTTGTTCCCTTTTTTAAATCACATGCCCAGTTACTTCTATATATACTCAACATTTATCTAAAATATCCATAAAAGAATTCAAAAAGATTGTTATATGTCTTTAATAATTGTGCAAATATTTTTTACTCAGAATCAAGAAGTCTCTTATAGTGTTCAAAAATATCAGCACTTCAGAACAGACTGTTTTAACATCTGCACATCACCAGGGCTGCCTCCAAGGATTTTTAAATGATGCCTGCCTGTGCTGAATAAAGTGCTAACTTGCACCTTGCATTTCAAACTGTGTCCTGAGCAGCCATCCAGTTGGTACAACACCAGCTGAATTCCCACAGGCCACTGTTCACTCAGGCTTGACTGCAATTATCATGTCAATATTTTGTGCTCCAATATGCAGATATGCACACATGCAAGCTGCATAATACCTCCTTCTCCATGGAAAGTTGACTTATGTTCAATGTTCTGGGAATTTTTAATGAAACTAGAAATAAACTTTCACCAAATGATGACAATCACAATTATTTTCCGTTAAAATCAAAAATTGTATTTGTGTCACCCTCTGCCATGCATAAAAAGAATAATTTTTAAGTAACTTTGCTTCATTAGAATTTCAAAATTCTTCCATTTAAAACTCTTCATAAAAGTTAACAGACTATTTGTCAGCTTCTTGCATCTATACTAAGAGTTCAAATGTATTTCTTCATACTTTATTGGATGTTCTTTTACCTTAAACAGTAGAGTACTTCCAATTAAACACCCTTCTGTTAGTTCCTTTGACCATCTTTCCATCCATCCACATCATTGCCTAGGCATTCGTGGCTGTTGCAACAAGAAAAGGGCTCAGCAAAAATGTATTTATGTCCTGTGTGGAGCTGCCGAGCAGCACTGCTGCCAGATGGAAGAATTCTGGCAGCTACACTTCTGGGGTCTCCAACCAGCCATGCTACTACCATGCTCCAAAATGCAACCCTTTTGCAGGCTGTGTTGGCTTAAAACACAAGAGACGGTGTACAACCATACAGCAGCTGTGCAACCCATGTGTTTAGGAGTGGAATTGAGCATAAGGGAGGTTTTCTCAATCATGAGAATATACAATAGAACCTTGTAACAACAGCCTGCTTATTATTAAGCACCTAAACTTTAACTATAAACATAAATATGAGATAATCTCTCATCCTCTTTGAGGTTAAATCTTTAAATAAAAGTATTTCAAGGATATAGCATGTATATCTTAAGCAAATATGCAACAAATACTAAAAATCTTCTTACTTCTTCAATTCCTTTTTATGGTTACCATTTTTCAAGACAGTTTCCATTTTGAAAAAGTCAATTCTTAAAACAGAAGAGTACAAGAAAACAATTATTGAGAGGCCTATCAGACTATAAGTATAGAATGCTAAAAAGAAAGTAAAACATATTTTTTAAATTTATACAAATATAAGGTGTTTGGATATAAAAACAAATAGGAAAATAAAGCAATATCTATAGGTTTCATTTGAAAACATGTATGAAACAATAAAAGTATTAATTCTGATAAACTCTAAACATCTTCAATTTGAGATTTAGATATATGTTTGAATTTGAGTATTTAATGTAAAGTACAACATACATTATTTTAAGAATTAAAAATTTAATATTAATGAACTAGTATAACATCAAAAAGGAGTTACTTTTGGAAGCCTATATTCTGGAAGATGCTAACTAGCTTTTCTCAAGATTCTCCAAAAACAAACTTGAGTGAATGAGTGAGTGAAGTCGCTCAGTCGTATCCGACTCTGCGACCCCATGGACTGTAGCCTATCATGCTCCTCCGTCCGTGGGGTTCTCCAGGCAAGAATACTGGAGTGGGTTGCCATTTCCTTCTCCAGGAGATCTTTCCAACCCAGAGATCGAGCCCGGGTCTCCCACATTGCAAGTAGACACAAGATACTATAACACGATCTGGCGATGATGGTGATAATTATAATGCACTATTAACTCAAAACAATTCACTATTCTCATTTCACAAAAATGAAAACTATGGTTAAACAAAAACAAAAAGAAAGCTAAGGCATATAAAAGTAATTATTTTGCCTCGATTCATACAACAAGAAAGTAGTAGAGCCAAGGTTCCAAACCATGTAGTCCTGTCTACATAGCTGTGTTCTTAACCATAAATCATTAAAAATAACTTCTTTACAGAAGTTCTAACGAAAGACGTGTAAATTTTTCCCTGTCTTTAAACCTGTTAAATATTGAACCTCAGATTTTCTTCATCCTTAAAGATAAAAATATTCACCTTTCTAGTTTAGAGTCTCTTCTGGAATGTCAGAAATGCCTGTGAATCTGTGTTAAAATGCAAATAGCTAATCTCATCATAAACCTTGATAAATCATATAGAGGTCATGAATAAATTATAGCTCAAAAACTCTTCATGTCCGACTCTTTGCAACCCCATAGACTGGGGCCTACCAGGCTCCTCTGTCCATGGGATTTTCTATGCAATAGTACTGGAGTGGATTGCCATTTCCTTCTCCACCGGATCTTCCCAACCCAGGGCTCGAACCTGGGTCTCCCGCATTGTAGACAGACGCTTTACCGTCTGAGCGACCAGGGAAGTCCCATAAATTAATCTACTACTCAGTAAAGAAAATACTGATATATAAATAAGTCTTTTTTCAATATATAACTCCTCAATGACTAAAATTAAATGAGACATTTCTTACACATCCCTGATCAAAGTTTTGGCCACTTGAGAGAACTTTTAAGTATCAATGCCAATTTTGAGTACCTACTACCAGATGCTTCTCTAATTCCTCAACAAACTCTTTTTAAAATCCTCTTAACAGATGTGGAAACTGAGGCCTAGAGAATTTAAGTTAGGAAGGGATGGGAATAATGCAGTTTAAATTCTGATCTGTATGACTTCTAAGTCTATGATCTCAACCATCGTCACAGACTGAAAGTTGTGTCTTTCAGTGACAATTCCTAACATGATGGTATTTGGAGGTGCAGAACTGGGAAGTAATCAAGTTATGAGGGTAGAGTCCTCATGAATGGGATTGTGCTTAGTCACTCAGTCATGTCCAACTCTTTGCGGCCCCGTGGATTGTAGCCTACCAGGCTCCTCTGTCCCTGGGGATTCTCCTGGCAAGTATATTGGAGTGTGCTGCTATGCTCTCCTCCAGGGGAATCTTCACAACCCAAGGATCTAACCCAGGTCTCCCACATTGTAGGTGGATTCTTTACCATCTGAGCCAGTAGGAATGCCCATGAATACTGCAATGGGTAGCCTATCCCTTCTCCAGGGAAACTTCCTGACCCAGGAATCAAACAAGGGTCTCCTGCATTGCAGGCAGATTCTTTATCAGCTTAGCTACTAGGGAAGCCCATGAATGGCATTGGTGCCCTTAAGTGGCAATGAAGAGACCAGAGCTCTCTCTTCTTGCCATATGAGGATATAAGAAGTTGGCACCCTGCAACCCAGAATAGGACTCTCCACAGAACCTGATCTTGTGCTTCCAGTCTTCGGAGAATGAGAAGTAAATATTTGTCATGTAAGTCACAGAGTTTTTCAGTCAGTTCAGTCGCTCAGTTGTGTCCGACTCTTTGCAACCCCATAGACTGCAGCAGGCCAGACATCCCTGTCCTTCACAACTCCCAGAGCTTGCTCAAACTCATGTCCATCGAGTTGGTGATATCGAGTTTATGAAATTTTGTTAAAATAGACTGAGCTGAGAGGCCATCTTTTTACACTGTCAATTTGAAAATTCCTGACATTAAAATGTAATCTTTAATAGATTTCCAGAAATTCTGATTTTATGTAAATTTCTAACTGATTCATGGGTGAATCACTCACAACTCATGAGTGAAAAATCTTTAATCACAGAAAAAATTATTTTTTAATTTAACAAGCATGACAAAACAAACAATATTTAAGACAAAATAAATGCAGGAAGAGAGCTTGTTTAGTTAATAAAGGAGGTCAGGAAAGATATCTCTAAAATAATGATTACATTTTTTACTACCACTAGCTTCTAAGAGACACTAATGTTTTTTTCTTTCCCTGACTCACTCTCTCCTAACGTAATAAGCAGAATTCTGAGCACATACTAGGCATGCAGGTAATAATTCTGAATTAAATTAAAAGTACTTATTAAGCATCAATAGGTACACAAACTCTAATACAATCTATATAAATCTAGAACTTAAAAGCTCTTAAAAAATAGAAATTTCAAGAAGACTAAAGACAATAAAAAATATCTATATTAATTGAATGCTTTGGTATTTTGTGCTGAGATGGGAGAGTATATTTTAAAAGAAAGAAACAATAGTCTTCATTAAGAACCAAAAGATACAAGGAAAACAACATATTTCTGTGCTGGCCCAATAAACTAAATAGCCTTCATTTTTAGCATTATTACAGTTCAAAATTATGATTAGGCATAGTTATACTCCCCCATCAAATCATTAGCATGACCTCTGCAACAGATTTATTAATAGCTTCCAATAATTACCTATTAAAATACAATTTCTTGAAATCACCATGAAATATATTCAAATTGTAATCTTGAATTTAAGATTTTTAACAATCTTAAATGGGATAAAATATCACTAAGTAATAAATGTACTTTATTTTTCAAAATT
The DNA here is from genome assembly GCA_006410875.1 of Neotragus pygmaeus. Taxonomy (NCBI): domain Eukaryota; kingdom Metazoa; phylum Chordata; class Mammalia; order Artiodactyla; family Bovidae; genus Neotragus; species Neotragus pygmaeus. The sequence goes on from SJYV01041761.1 coordinate 187,426, forward strand.
TAAAGACATTATGGTTGTCTCCTTTTCCCTGAATATTTCTAAGTTAAGAAACAACTTTAAAGTCTATGATCTTAAAATAAATGTAGATCACACTCACTTGTTTTCTTTTTTCTTAAGTGACAAGCATTTTCTTTGTTAACACTCAGGAGTTCATTTTCTCTTTAGGGAGTGGTTGACCACCCTTCTGGCAGAAAGTGAAGAGGAACTAAAGAGCCTCTTGATGAAAGTGAAAAAGGAGAGTGAAAAAGTTGGCTTAAAGCTCAACATTCAGAAAATGAAGATCATGGTAACTGGTCCCATCACTTCATGGGAAATAGATGGGGAAACAGTGGAAACAGTGTCAGACTTTATTTTTCTAGGCTCCAAAATCACTGCAGATGGTGATTGCAGCCATGAAATTAAAAGACGCTTACTCCTTGAAAGAAAAGTTATGACCAACCTAGATAGCATATTCAAAAGCAGAGACATTACTTTGCCAACAAAGATCTGTCTAGTCAAGGTTATGGTTTTTCCAGTGGTGATGTATGGATGTGAGAGTTGGACTGTGAAGAAAGCTGAGCGCCAAAGAATTGATGCTTTTGAACTGTGGTGCTGGAGAAGACTCTTGCAAGTCCCTTGGACTGCAAGGAGATCCAACCAGTCCATCCTAAAGGAGATCAGTCCTGGGTGTTCATTGGAAGGACTGATGCTAAAGCTGAAATGCCAATACTTTGGCCACCTCATGCGAAGAGTTGACTCATTGGAAAAGACCCTGATGCTGGGAGGGACTGGGGACAGGAGAAGGGGACAACAGAGGATGAGATGGCTGGATGGCATCACCGACTTGATGCACATGAGTTTGGGTGAACTCCAGGAGCTGGTGATGGACAGGAAAGCTTGGTGTGCTGCGATTCATGGAGTCTCAAAGAGTCAGACACTACTGAGCGACTGAACTGAACTGAACTGAAAAGCAAGAATTCAAAATATATTGCCTGATTTCAAACTCTGATTCCACCACTCATTAGCTTGAGCAAATTACTTAAACTTCACTGTGGTCCATTTCCTTGATATATAAAATGAGAATAATAGAGTATATCTCATAGGACTACTGTAGGAATTCAGTCAATATACGGAAATCACTAAGAACTGTGTGTGGCCCATAGTAAACACTTGCTAAATATAAACTATTATCATTTTGGTTGTTCTATGAGGTATTAAAGTATAAACACATGGAACTGAAAATATATACATATCATAATAGTACACAAAAATAACACTTTTTACATAGTTCAGCATATATTTCTTTACAAATATATTGTTTTTAAAAATCATTTGAATCATAGTACAGTTCAGTTCAGTGGACAGTTATCTTTAAGAATCAACCAGTAATATTCTCTATTACAAGACAATAATTGACACCAATAGTTTGAACTATTTTCCCTTTAACCCCCCTGTAATAAAATTCATGTTTTTCTTTTCTATTTATTCACACTACCTTGTAGAGTAATAATATATCCACCTTAATTCCATTTATTATCACATTTTAATATTTTGTTCACTCACTACTTCTTTTTGTATTCCAGGTATTTGTAAATATGGTGCACAAAAGCAATGTATTCAATCATTTTTCTATGAAGTCTCTGCTTTAAATACTTTTCTATCAAAGAAAAATGCCAATTACACTATTCCTTTATTTCACCATTATTAAATCAATTTCTTAAGAAAACTGCTAATCACAAAAGATCAAAAAGGATTCTATATTTTGAAGTAGAAAAATTAGTTAGGACACTAATCATACTGAAACTTCATACAAAACAGTAATAAACTTTAGAAAAGAATGACTTAATTCTAGCACCCAGAGTGTGTGCCAAGGCTCCCATGGGTCCTATAGCGAACACAGGGGCACTGCTAGATACTTTAAATAACGTTAAAACAGCATTGACAGCTGTTGGACACTGCACAAACTACTAACTAAAGAAGTTCAGAGTTTCAATGTCAGATTGCACTGCATTCCTTTCAAGGCATCATGTCCTTATGAAGGTGGGTTTTTGACTACTGCTGTGATAAGAATCAAGTTGAGAGCAAAAAGCAATGTGAAATAAGAAATTAGGATGTTAATGTCCAATCTGATGGCAAAGTTTGAGAAATCTGTCTAGTACCCAAAAGTCTCACACATCTTGTAACAAACACGTATGGCTATTAAAGAATTAAATTAAGATAGTATTTTAATCTATATGTAAATTTTTAATGATTATTAAATTGTTAGGATATACATAGTTAGTTGAAAGTATGCTCAGGTATTTCTCTTTAAGTGCCATGAAAATATTACCGAGATAATAAGGGCACTATGAACTGAGACAATTTGGGAAACTATCAATTAATATCTAAAGAAAACAAATCTATTATTTAAATGACTAAATAGTATAATGTGTCAACAGTTATTAATTACAACACTTACCATAACAGAGATCTTTACTAAAAAGTCTCTCAACTTCTTGTAAGTAGTTCTTAATTCTTATAATTCTACTCAGTCTCACTCAAATTTAATCTTACCTCATCCTATGATATCATAACCATTTCAGCAGGTTCATACATTTCTCTTCAACTCTAAGACTGAAGGAGTGTTAAGAATATAAAAAACTCAGGTAATGAGAAATAAGTCATATGCTCTCAAGTTAAACGTAAGATATTTCAGCACAAATTTTTAACCACAAAGAGCTTCCAGGCACAAGCATTATATACATCAGTCAATCAAGTTCACTGTAAGAGGGCTATCTGAAACTCTGAATACAACAGTTTGTTGAACTTTTTTATATCTGGTATTTTAATGAAAAATTTAACTTGCAATGTGAAAAAAATAAGCTAATAAAATTAAGCTAATCAGATTTCTTTAAAATCTTCTTTCTTGGTAGAACTTCAATTTAATGTTGTTACTATCTGTTCACAATGCATCATAAATTTTAAATTTTCTGAACTTTCTGGGTCATTTCTCACCATAAAGCTGAGTTAACTTCTGCTTCCAACCATATAAGAGATACAGATGAAAAATTGCCCAGCTGCCTTAAAAAACTTACAAACTGTACATAACATATAGAATATTTTCAGACACCTGCCACAGAGCAAAGGACAGTGAACCCTTAAGAAAGGAAACTAATGAAGCAAGCTGTATGATTGCTGTAGCTCACTATCTAAAGACAGTTTCCAAGCTACAGTGAAGGAAAGGATACCCAGAGCTCAGGGCCTCATTAAGTAGAGTAGACACAGACTGGAGTTCAGGAAAGCAATTGACTCAACAATTTCTAGAGGGGACAGAGGGCTAAAAATAATTCACGTTACCATCAGCCTGTGAGGAAGGACCTTGTAATCTACAGGGGATAAGACAGAGTTGCCACAATGGCCATGTCTTAATAGTGGAACTAAATTCACCCTACACAGGAAGAAATGCTTCTTTCTATTTATGCTAGGAGCTTCCCAGGCAGCACAGTCAGTAAAAAATCTGCCTGCCAATGCAGGAAACGAAAAAGACACAGGCTTGATCCCTGCTTAGGCAAGATTCCCTGGAGTGGGAAATGGCAACACACTAACTCCAAGGACAGATGAGCCTGGCAGGCTCATGGGACTGCAAAGGGTTGGTTGCAACTGAGCACACATGCAATCAATCTATGCTAACAAAGTTTCAAAAGATCAAACTGAACTACAAGTAACTTAACTGCATACAAGAAAAAGTTCAATATTTTTAAAGGCATATAACAATCATCAAACACACATAAAACTCACACTGTCTGGAATTCAATCAAAAATTACCAGGAATGCAAAGATGAAACATATGATCCAAAATGTAGAGAAATATCAATGACTAAGATAATAAAATTAGGAAATTAGAACTTTAAATGCCTATGATAAGTATACTCAAAACTTTAAAGAAAACCATAACTATAAAAAACAAATGGAGTATGTATTGATTAAAAAAATGTAAGAACATTCAGAAGTGAACATTTTAGTATCTGAAATGAAAAACACATTAGAAGGGATTAACAGGAGATTAAATAGTATATAGGAAAACATTATAAAACTTGAAAAATAGGAATAGAAGTTATTTAAAATATAGCTGAAATATTTTTATATCAATGACTAAGACCCTTTAGTGAAACTACTTGGTCTTATTTATGAGTATCACAGTATTTTCCAAACAACATTTTTAAAACAATATTGTTCTTCTGGATAATTAACAATTTTCACCAGTGAAGAAAAGCAATTTAGAAGTAATGGCAAGTTGGAAAAAAATGTGTTTTTTAAAAACTATAAATGCATTCAACATAAATATAAAATATTTTTTTAATTATAAGATTTTAACTTCAATGTGAAAAACATGCTCCATAATACATGCCCNCAGAGAGCTGACTCATTGGAAAAGACCCTGATGCTGGGAAAGATTGAGGGCAGGAGGAGAAGGGGATGATCAAGGATGTGATGGTTGGATGGCATCACCAACACAATGGACATGGGTCTGGGTGGATTTCGGGAGCTGGTGATGGACAGGGAGGCCTGGCATGTTGCGATTCATGGGGGTCACAAAGAGTCGGACACGACTGAGCGACTGAACTGAATTGAAAGTACTACAATCCTACTCAATGAGTTTTTGTCCTCACCTCTTTCAATTCAATTTATATTCTCCTGAGTTACCTTATAAAACTATAAATTTATTAAAAGATTGAAGATTTCTCAGTGATTTTTCCAGACAGACTGGTTATGCCTGCCATTCATAGGAAAAATACAGCTTAGATTTACAGATGTTTTTAAAACTTTTTGTTTACTAATTATAAATTTATTATATAACTCCCCTAAACAAACAAACAAAAAATCTAAGTGATAATTCCCAGTGGCAGTACTTGAAGGCCTACTCTTCTTTTTTTTAATTTTATTTATTTATTTTAATTGAAGGCTAATTACTTTACAATATTGTGGTGGTTTTTGCCATACATTGATTGATATGAATCAGCCATGGGTGTACATGTGTTCCCCATCCTGAACCCCTCTCCCACCTTCCTCCCCATCCCATCCCTCAGGGTCATCCCAGTGCACCAGCCCTGAGCACCCTGTCTCATGCATCAAACCTGGATTGCTGATCTATTTCACATGTAGTAATATACATGTTTCTATGCTAGTCTCTCAAATCATCCCACTGTCTCCTTCTCCCACAAAGTCCAAAAGTCTGTTCTTTATATCCGTGTTGCTTTTGCTATCTCGCATATAGGGTCATCGTTACCACCTTTCTAAATTACATATATATGCGTTAAAATGCTGTATCAGTATTTTTGTTTCTGACTTACTTCACTCCGTATAATAGGCTCCAGTTTCATCCACCTCACTAGAACTGATTCAAATGCATTCTTTTTAATAGCTGAGTAATATTCCATTGTGTATATGTACCACA
>SJYV01041761.1:205441-220953 GCA_006410875.1 Neotragus pygmaeus
CAAAATCACTGCAGATGGTGACTGCAGCCATGAAATTAGAAGACGCTTATTCCTTGGAAGAAAAGTTATGACCAACCTAGATAGTATATTCAAAAGCAGAGACATTACTTTGCCAACTAAGGTCCATCTAGTCAAGGCTAGGGTTTTTCCAGTAGTCATGTATGGATGTGAGAGTTGGACTGTGAAGAAGGCTGAGTGCCGAAGAATTGATGCTTTTGAACTGTGGTGTTGGAGAAGATTCTTGAGAGTCCCTTGGACTGCAAGGAGATCCATCCAGTCCATTCTGAAGGAGATCAACCCTGGGATTTCTTTGGAAGGAATGATGCTGAAGCTGAAACTCCAGTACTTTGGCCACCTCATGTGAAGAGTTGACTCATTGGAAAAGACTCTGATGCTGAGAGGGATTGGGGGCAGGAGAAGAGGGAGACGACAGAGGATGAGATGGCTGGATGGCATCACGGACTCGATGGACGTGAGTCTGAGTGAACTCCGGGAGATGCTGATGGACAGGGAGGCCTGGCTTACTGTGATTCATGGGAGAGTTGGACAAAGAGTCGGACACGACTGAGCGACTGAAGTGAACTGAAAAAGTCAGACACGACTGAGCAACTGAACTGAACTAAACAGATATTTAAACAATATTTAGCTTTCTCAACTATGAATACTCTATACACCCAGGGTGTTGTTTCATTTATTTTTGTTTTAAATTTCTTTCACTGATATTTCAGTGTACAAGTGTTTTACCTCCTTTGTTATTATGTTTATCCCTAAGTTATTCTTCCTGACAATATTATAAAGATATTTTAAAGATATCATAAAGATATTTTAAGGACAACTGATTTAAGACAGTCCTGTGTTAGTATATAAAAGCACAACTGATTTTTGTATATTGATTTTGTATACTGCAACACTACAAAATTGGTTTTATTCTAATAGTTTCTTTGTGGAATCATTAGGGTTTTCTACAGGTAGATATGCCATCTCCAGAGAAAATCTTCTTCCTTTCCAATTTGATGCCTTTCATTTCTTTTGCTTGCCTAATTCCTCTGGCTAGGAATTCCAACACTGTGTTGAACAGAATAGGCAGAGAGTAGGCATCTTTGCCTTGCTCTGCTCTTAAAGGAAGAGCTCTCAGCATTTCATTGTTAAATAGTATTTGTTAGTTGTGGGATTTTCACATATGGTCTTTATTATGATGAGGTAAATTCCACCTATAACTAGTTTGTTGAAAGATTTTATTACGTAATTCAATGAAACATTGGATTTTGTCAAATGCTTCTTCAGCACTGAGATGATCATATAATTTTTATACTTCATTGTGTTTCTGTAGTGTGTTACATTTATTGATTTGTGTAAGTCAAAGCAGCCTTGAACACCTCAGGAATGAATCCTACTTGATTGCAGTGTGTGATCCTTAAAAATACTGTTCAATTCAGGTTGCTATCATAGTTGTTAATAGCATTTTGTTGAGGATTTTAACATCTATTTCTGTCAGAGATATTGCTCTGCAGTTTTCTTATTTGTCTTTTCTAGCTTTGATATCAGAGTAATGTTGGCCTCATAAAATGAGTTTAGACATGTTTACTCAGCTTCAATGCTTTTGGATGCATTTAAGAAGTGTTAGATGATACCATCCTTATGGCAGAAAGTGAAGAGGAACTAAAAAGCCTCTCGATGAAAGTAAAAGAGGAGAGTAAAAAAGTTGGCTTAAAGCTCAACATTCAGAAAACTAAGTCATGTCATCCGGTCCCATCACTCCACAGGAAATAGATGGCGAAACACTGGAAACAGTGTCAGACTTTATTTTGGGGGGCTCCAAAATCACTGCAGATGGTGATTGCAGCCATGAAATTAAAAGACGCACACCATAAGAGCAAAGAACTATCCAGGAAATGAGTCTTAGTAGATACACACCTCCATTAACAAACTGGGATTTAACATTCTTTAAAACATCTTTTCTTCCTAAAATTATCCTTGTTTTTACCAAATATAACCAAATCACAACCTGTAACCAAGACTCGAACCAGGATGGAAAGACCTTTTTATCTACTCTTAATTAGCTCATGCACAGTGAAATTGAAGAGAACTTGACTGTTGGATTAATTCTTACTTCTAAAGGCCCCTGCACCGGACTGGTCTGTAGAGAGGACTGCGGACCTCAAACACCTTAAAACGACACTCAAGCAGAAGAAACTGCACTATACTAGGAAGAGAAGAGGATGACGTCAGAAGTAGACAGCTTAGCCAAGATGCTGGACCTGATTTTTATGATCATTTATAATGTTTTCTTGACTTTTTTGACCTTTGCATATAAATAAAATGTTTTCTATCATGGAAAAAAATAAAATAAAATAAAATAAAAGATGCTTACTCCTTGGAAGAAAAGTTATGACCAACCTAGATAGCATTTTCAAAAGCAGAGACATTACTTTGCCAACTAAGGTCCGTCTAGTCAAGGCTATGGTTTGTCCAGTGGTCACGTATGGATGTGAGAGTTGGACTGTGAAGAAGGGTGAGCACCGAAGAACTGATGCTTTTGAACTGTGGTGTTGGAGAAGACTCTTGAGAGTCCCTTGGACTGCAAGGAGATCCAACCAGTCCATTCTGAAGATCATCCCTGGGATTTCTTCAGAAGGAATGATGCTAAAGCTGAAACTCCAATACTTTGGCCACCTCATGCGAAGAGTTGACTCACTGGAAAAGACTTTGATGCTGGGAGGGATTAGGGGCAGGAGAAGAAGGGGACGACAGAGGATGAGATGGCTGAATGGCATCACTGACTCAATGGACGCGAGTCTGAGTGAACTCCGGAAGTTGGTGATGGACAGGGAGGCCTGGCGTGCGATTCACGGGGTCGCAAAGAGTCGGACACGACTGAGCGACTGAACTCAACTGAACTGAATACGTCTTTAAATATTAGGCAAAAGTCACCAATGAAGCCATCTGTTTCTACTCTTTCCTTTGTTTGATAGTTTTTGCTTACTGATTAAATCTTTTTACTCATAGGTTTCTCACTTCTTTTATTTCTTCAGAATTCAGTTTTGGTAGGTTGTCTATTTCTATGGATTTATATGCTTCTTCCAGGTTATCCTATTTGTTGGCATAAATTTGTTCATAGTAGTGTCTCAGAATGCTTTGTATTTGTGGGATCAGTTGTAATGCTGCTTCTTTCATGTCTGGTTTTATTTAAGCCTTTTTTTCTTAATTACTGTAGCTAAAAGGTTGTCAATTTTGTTGATCTTTGCACACAAACAGCTTCTACTGTCACTGATTCTTTTTTCCAACTCTTAGTTTTGTTGGGCTTTCACTATTGCTTTTCTGATCTCTACTTTTACTCCTGTTTTATTTTTATGTCTTCCCTCCTGCTTACCCTGGGCTCTTTACTTATCCATTCCAAGTTCCATGGGGTGTGAAGTAGGTTCTCTTTGTTTTTTGATCCTCATTTTTTAATGTAGATTTTTTTTGTCAGTGTAAAATTCCTTCTTAATACTGCTTTTGCTGCATCTCATTTCATTTTCACAGATTTCTTACTTCCCTTTAATTTGTTCTTAAGTCATTGATTCTTTAAGAATGTGTTATCTAATTTTTACATCTTTGTGTATTTTCCAGTTTTCTGTTATTTATTTCTAGTTTCATTCCACTGTCATTGGAAAAGATACAGATATGACTTTAATTTTCTTAACATTTGTTAATACTTGTTTTGTTACCTAACATGTGATTTACCCTGAAAATGTTCCATGGGCACTTGAGAAGAATGTGTATTCTGTTGTTATTGAGTGGATGTGCTATATAATTCTGTCAGTTCCATTTGGTCAATAGTGCCATTAAAGTCCACTATTTTCTTATTGATGGTCTATCTAGATACTCTCTCCATTACTGAAAGTGGGGTACTGAAGTTTCCTACTATTATTGTATTATTAGCTATTTATCTCTTCAGATTTGTCAATGTTTCCTTTATACATTTAGGTGCTGTGATGTTAAGGGCATATCTCATTATATAATTATTTTACATTCCTGATAAATTGGATCTTTTGTCATTATTAATGACCTTTTAGTCTCTCTTGACAGTTTTGGCTTAAAATCTATTTTGTCTGATATAAATTCTATTCATCCAGTCACTCTAGGTTTTTTAATTAAAGCATTTAATGACAGTGTGGAGATTCCTTAAAAAAACTGGAAATAGAACTGCCTTATGACCCAGCAATCCCACTGCTGGGCATACAGACCAAGGAAACCAGAATTGAAAGAGACATGTGTACCCCAGTGTTCATCGCAGCACTGTTTATAATAGCCAGGACATAGAAGCAACCCAGATGTCCATCAGCAGATGAATGGATAAGAAAGTTGTGGTACATATACACAATGGAGTATTACTCAGCCATTAAAAAGAATACATTTGAAACAGTTTTAATGAGGTGGATGAAACTGGAGCCTATTATACAGAGTGAGGTAAGCCAGAAAGAAAAACACTGATACAGTATCAGTTCAGTTCAGTTGCTCAGTCGTGTCAGGCTCTTTGCAACCCCATGAATCACAGCACACCAGGCCTCCCTGTCCATTACCAACTCCCAGAGTTCATGGAGACTCACGTCCATTGAGTCAGTGATGCCATCCAGCCATCTCATCCTCAGTCGTCCCCTTCTCCTCCTGCCCCCAATACCTCCAAGTATCAGAGTCTTTTCCAATGAGTCAACTCTTTACATGAGGTGGCCAAAGTACTGGAGTTTCAGCTTTAGCATCACTCTCTCCAAAGAAATCCCAGCACGGATCTCCCTTAGAATGAACTGGTTGGATCTCCTTGCAGTCCAAGAGACTTTCAAGAGTCTTCTCCAATGCCACAATTCAAAAGCATCAATTCTTCAGCTCTCAGGTTTCTTCACAGTCCAACTCTCACATCCATACATAACCACTGAAAAAACCATAGCCCTGACTAGAATGCCTATATATGGAATTTAGAAAGATGGTAATGATAACCCTGTATGAGACAGCAAAAGAGACACAGATGTATAGAATAGTCTTTTGGACTCTATGGGAGAGGGTGAGGGTGGGATGATTTGGGAGAATGAAACATGTATAATATCATATATGAAACGAATTGCCAGTCCAGGTTTGAAGCAGGATACAGGATGCTCGGGGCTGGTGCACTGGACAACCCAGAGGGATGGTACAGAGAGCGAGGAGGGAGGCGGGTTCAGGATGGGGAACACATGTATACCTGGGGAGGATTCATGTTGATGTAAGGCAAAACCAATATAATATTGTATAGTAATTAACCTCCAATTAAAATAAATAAATTTATATTAAAAAGCATTTAATCCATTTATATACAAAGTAATTACTGATGGGTAAGGACTTACTACTGCCATTTTTAAAAATTGTTTTCTGTCTTATAATTCTTTTCTCTACCTTTTCTTCTCTTGATATATTTCTTTGCAAATATTAACATTTTCTAGTGATATTCTATTATTCCTTTCTCTTTTCCTTTTGTGTATCCTCTAGAGATATTTTTTGTGTGGTTACCAGGAGGTCAACATGAAACAACTTAAGTTATAACACTCTATTAAAGAGTGATAAAAACTTAAACTTCAACCACATACAAAAACTACATTTACTTCTCCTCATACACATTATATGTTACTGAGGTCACAATTTGCTTTTTTATATTGTATATTTACAAATATCTTTTTGTAGTCATAGTTAGCTATTCTCAAGATTTTTGTCTCTTAACTCTCTTTTAGAATTAAAAGTGACTTATACATCACCATTATGGTTTTGGAGTCTTCTCTGTCTATATATTTATCATAGCAGTGAATTTTATACTATTATATGTTGCTGTTCAGTATCCTTTTGATTCAACATAAAAAACATCCTTTAGCATTTTTTGTTAAGGCAGTTCTAGTGGTAATGAATTGCTTTAGCTTCCATCTGAAAAAGTTTTTATTTATCATTCTTGAAGGACAGTTCTGCTAGGTATAAGATCCTTGGTTGGCAGGCTTTTTTCTTTCTAAATTTTGAATATATTATCCTACTACCTTTTGGCCTTTAAGGCCTCCCCTGATAAATGTGCTTATTGGCTAATGGGGACTCCCTTGTATATGACTAGTCACTTTTCTCTCACTGCTTTCAAAATCTTTGTCTTTAACCTCTGAGAATTTGATCATATAGTTGGCCTTCAGTATTCATGGGGAAGTGGTTCCTGGAGCCCCAGACTATACTGAAATCCATGGATGCTCAAGTAGCAGACTACAGTAGGCCCTCCATATCCACACATTTCACATCTGCAGATTCAACCAACCATGTATGGAAATTTTGATATGCAGGTGGTTGAATCTGAGTATAAAAGCTTCAAATACAAAAGGCCAACTGTATATTTATTGAAAAAATCTGGGTATAAGTGCATCTGCACATTTAAAACCCAGTTGTTGAAAGGTCAGCTACACTTTTTTTTTTCTGTGTAGGATTCCTTACGTTCATCTTTTTAGAAATCCTTTGAACTTCAACAATCTGGATATCTATTTCCCTACCCAGGTTTGGGAAGTTTTAGCCCATTATTTCTTTGTTTAACTGATTTTATTTGGCAGTGTAAGGTCTTAGTTGTGGCATACAGGATATTCGTTGCATCATGCACTATCTTTCATTATGGTGCATGAACTCTCTAGTTGAGGAGCACAGGTTTAGTTGCTCCACAGCATATAGGATATCAGTTCCCCAAACAGAGATCAAACCTGTGTCTCCAACACTACAAGGTGGATTCATAACCCCTGGACTACCAGGGAAGTCCCAACCCACAACATCCTTTCTTTTACTTCTGATACTCCCATAATGCTAATTAATCACTAATGTTGGTCCATTAGTCCCTGAGGCTCTCTACTATTTTTCATTCTTTTTCTCTTTTTGCTCCTCTGACTGGCTAATTTCAAAGTACTTGTCTTGAAATTTGTTGACTTTTCCATCTGCATGATGGAATATCCTGCTGAACCCTTTTAAACTAAATCTTTCTGTATTTATTGTACTCTTCAGTTCCAAATTTTGTTCTGTGGTTATTTAGTCTTTTGGTTGATATTCTCATTTTTTCCTCATGTATCATTTTCTTGATTTCCTTTCATTGTCTGTATTCTCCTGTAACTCTCTGAGCTTCTTTAAAATGATTACCTTCAAATCATTGTCAAGCTATTCATAAATGTCCATTTCTCTAGGGGAAGTCATTAGAGATTTATTTTATTCCTTTGATTGTTTAATGTTTCCCTGATTCTTCATGCTCCTCACTGCTTTGTGCTGGTAACTGTCATTTCTGGGAGCCTCTCAAACAGAAAGAACCTATCACTCTTCCTTTGTTTTTAGCTACCCCCATCAAACTATGCCAGTTTCATCAGCACTCCTCCTAAGATGAAACAAAAACTGGTCCCTTGGGTAGCACACCGAAAGACCAGGAATGCTCCACTCCTCTCCTTCCCTTCTGGAGAAGCCTCAGTTTCTGTGCCTTCTCCCAAGCCCCAAGAGTTTTGCCAGGCAGTAGCAAGCTGCCCACAGTCATCTTTTGCTCTTAGCTGCCCCAGGTGCCTGAACTATGCTGGATCCATCAGCACTTTGAATGAGATGTGACACAATCTAGTCCCTCAGGCAGTGCACCAAAAGGCCAACAATATTTGATGGATATTCCACTCTCTCTTCCCTACTCCCATCTACCACAAGGAGGAAGTTGTAGGCTGAAGCAGTCTCTTGGTGCTGAGCTGTGCCTGCTTGGAGAAGGAATTAATGCAGGTAAAACGAAATTGCTCTTATCTGTTTCAATGCAATGTTCCTGTTTTGTGTTATCTTGAGTACTGCAACTTGACTATAATCTAGATTTCTCATAGAGGTATTTTGATCTGCATATCATTAAGTCAGTGTTTCTGGGGGGACTGTGTTTCTATTCACCATCTTGCTGATGTTGCACCTCGCTTACACTCGTCTTTGGATTTCTGACACATAATCTTTATACTCCTTACCCATCTTCTCCCAATACGGTGATCACTTGAAGCCAATGGTCAGGAAGAGATTGAAGCATATTTTATTTTGTGTGTGTTACAGGGCTTATACCCCTTGCTATATAAACTCTTGCTATTTGCCATAAAATACAAAAACCAATCGATTTCAATAACATAATATCCTCACCATCCAAGCTTTCACTGTCTATACTCAGAAAGTGAAAATCTGGATAGCAAAAAGTGATTATATGTGCGTTACTCATGATTTCCAGTCCCGCATCCTCTCATCAAACAGGAGAGGTGCTCTGCTCACCATGCAGTAGTGAGGGTCATTTTCCCAGAGAAAGACATGCGCAGCCTTGCCGGACTGTTCTATGCAGCCCAGAGTGAAGAGGACAGTGCACAGAGTACCTGCACATTCACCTGGGATTCCCTCTCTGAATTTCCCCCAAAGTAGACTACTCAAGCACCGCTGAAGGGGTATTCTGACTTATCCTTATTACGCCACTTTTGATTCCATCAACAGTAACTGTTCATATTAATAATACATTCATATTACTCCTATACAAAATAATTCTTGTTCACAGTTGGGCAATGCAGTGTACAATAATTACTTTTCCTTTCATATATGTTTGTTCTTAGTGGAATTAAGAAATGTCACTCTGTTACCAACGACTTTATCATTTAGCTGACTCAATTAATGTCACGGTGAAGATACGTACGTCATTTCAATGTAGAATTTTTCACTTAATGCCAACTGTTAGAGACAAGCAAAATATTTCCTTACTTGCTTTTTAGTGCTCCTTTAACTTGGGTACATTTTTTACTTTCAGGTTCTATCAGGCCTCTAAAAGCTTTATTCTCCTTTCTCTCCTTCTATTATTAACATATGCTCTAAAAGAAGAAACAACTTATGCTAAATTTCAGACCCTTGAATTGTGTATGAATCATAAAGTAAAATCAAACTACAGATAATGTCTCTAATGAGCAATATAAAAGGTAAGGTGCAATAACTGAGAAATGAAAAAGAATAGAACACTGGGGACATTTTTTTAAAGGGGACTCTCCAGAACAAGAAATCTCAAAGGACTGAGGCTCATTCCTCTCAGAATCAATATGGCATCACATCTGGAATCCTACCAGGATGTAATGATTTAGTGTTTAATTAAAATATTAAAACTCTTCCTTTTAAAAAAACAAAAATTGCATCACTTTTATTATTTGCTCAGTTTTTTAAATTTCATTTTAACTCCTTCCAGAATTCTTGAAAAGAACTGTAAAATACCTTTCTGTATGATTTATCAATTTTTTTTTACCTACATGGTCAAAAGCATTTCTATCTAGAAACTCATATTCCTTGAGTCTGAGACTTTTCTTGAATGGCTTCTTTAATATTGTCCACTTCTCTGTTCTCTACTTTTGAAATTCCTAATAATCACTGTTAGAGCACCTAGATTGAGTCTCTATTTTTTTCTTTTTGCTATTTACTATCTCTTTGTTCTAATTTTTGGAAGACTTACACTATTTTTTGTTTATTTACCCCTCCCTCACTTCTTTATTTTGACAATCACATTTAACTTCCATGTGCTCTTTCTCATTCTTTGTCTCCTTGTTATGCTTCATACATACAAAATCTCTTATTGCCTTATAATATTTATTATAAGGGGGTTTCTTTGTTTTCTTCATCACTGCCTCTATCTCCTCTAAGTTTCATTTTTGTTACTTTTGACTTCTTGTCTTTCATGTTGGAGGTTTTCCTCACATGTCTTAAGATCCTTTGCTGTCCATTTATATATAAAAATATGGTACTAAAAATTTGTTGGTAGTTTTCTTGAACTGGGGGAGCAGCAGCTTGCCAACAGATCTTCTCAATAGGCACCTAAATGGGGCACCTGTCATTTTCTTAGGAGACCTTTATATATTAGTATCTCTCTGCTCTTTCTCTAGATTTACTAATTTTCTCCACAGAAGAATTTTTAAGGCTTCTGCCTGGATAAGACAATGTACAGGTTCCAGTAATCTCAGAGCTGAACAATTTAGTGAATACTGAATGTTCAGAAGAACAGGCTTTCATTTCCTCAGTTTTCAGCATAATCTTAAACCCTGTACCTTGATATGTTGATATCCTTAAGTCCAGAGCCTCCTTGTTTCAATATCTCAAAAGAATAAAACTTTTGCTTCCTACCTAGATGAGAGGAAGACTATGGAGTGTATAAGGTAAGGTAAGGTAAGGTAAGGTGAAGTCACTCAGTCGTGTATGACTCTTTGTGACCCCGTGGACTGTAACCTACCAGGCTCCTCCATCCATGGGATTCTCCAGGCAAGAATCCTGGAGTGGGTTGCCATTTCCTTCTCCAGGGGATCTTCCCAACCCAGGGATCGAATTCAGGTCTCCCGCATTGGAAGCAGATGCTTTAACCTCTGAGCCACCAGGAAAGCCCATGGAGTGTATATGTTCTTTATATAGACTTTAATTCAATCTTTCTGTTTTTCAGTATCATCATCCCTCATTCCAACCATCAGAGGTCAGTGTCATCACCTATTCCTAAAACTTTATAGATTGGATTTCAACCTTCTCCATTTTGCTTAGTAAGTTAGCACTCATAAATTCATTTTTCATCATTCAAAAATTTACTAACTTTTTTTGCCCATTGTTATCTTTTCTCTTCTCTTTATCCATAGGCACTATGTATTCTTGAAAATCTTTTATAGTCATTTTAGTGAGATTTTAAGAGGAAGTGGAGATAAATATTTTTGCTCAAGCCATCGTATTTACTGAAGTTCCTGTTGTTACAGTTTCAAATTACATATGCTAATGATATAATGTTTTCTCTTTGGCAGTATATGTGACTTAATGTTCAAATTAATTATTTCTTAAAAAGTAACAAAAAAATTTCTAGGAATTTATACTTTCAGTCCAGCTGAGGTTAAAGACCTAAATAAAAATACAGACTATCCAAATGCTAATGTCAAATCCAAAACTTGGTCTTATGGTTTATTAAATTAAACCTAACAAACGTCTTATGTAAAAGAATGAAAGATCCTTTCAATAAATCAACATTACTTTTAAAATTTACTGAATCAGGCAGTTAATTCACTGGATCCATGAACAAAACAAATTTGAGGACCTTCTTAGACCATTTCCTAACATTACCTCCTTAACATACAAACACACTTACTTATTCTTATTTTCAAGAAATTAGTTTCTCCCACATTGTATTTTAAAATCATTCACTCACTTGCTTATTCATTCATTTATTCAGTGTGTCTGTGCACTAATTCAAGGACTATGCTAAGCACTATTAAAAATATATATAATATGGTTCTATCCTCACAAAATTCAATAGGAAAATCAAAAAACTGACACATATAAATAATTAAATTGAAATATAAATGTTGAGAAAGCAGTATTCAAGAAGCTATAGACTCACAAAAGCAGAAGAGGTCTCTGTGTATAATCTGCTTAATAACATTTAATCAATCACAAAAACAGAATTAACATCAATTTAAATATGATTTCTTTTTCTCTATGTGTGCTCAGTCATTTGAGTTGTGTCTGACTCTTAGCGACCCCATCGACTGTAGCCCGCCAGGCTCCTCGGTCCATGGAATTCTCTAGGCAAGAATACTGGAGTGGGTTGCCATGCCCTTCTCTAGGGCATCTTCTCAACCCAGGGATTCAACCTGGGTCTCCTGCATTGCAGGCAGATTCTTTACTGACTGAGCCATGCTCTATAATTATCATGATAATAAAAGAAATGCATTATTACTAATTCTCGAGATATAACCCAAACCAGAAATCTACATAAGAAACTAGTCAACATCCTCTGACCTAATCTGAAATCAATAATAAGTGTGAAAAAACATTTAATTCATTGAAACCATGAAAAAGATAACTTTACCCCACACAAATAGAAATTACTTCAGCAGACTCACTTAAAACCAGTACTCCATGTCCAGTGATCTATAGGCTTTCCTTCCCACCAGACAACCTCCCTCAATCCATCATCAGGTGCAGTTTAAAAAAAAACAGTCAAATTCAGCAACTCAGGGAAACATCCATGTGGAGAACAAATTAGGTACACTGCCAAAAAGAGATTTGAAGCTCATAAATATATAAAATCCACCCATAATTTCCTTCTCTATCAATTAAGCAAAGAAAGTATCAGTGTCTCTTTCTAATTTTCTTAGTTTCGTTATTTTTAAAACTTTAAATTTAACAGAACTTTTATGATGTATTTTCCTCGTGTATGTTTAATTATGGCTTCAAGAATTGTTGGTGATTCCTTGAAGACTACTATTCTGGTTCTCTTCATAATTTATCCTATTTCATTTACAGAGCTTAGAGTATTTCTAGTGAAGGTGGTAAGTATTATAGTGCATAAACTTAAGGTAGTACTACTCAAAATGCAGGGCTCTGAATTGGTTATTACTGGTTTCTACGAAATAAAGAAGTATCAATAACAAGATTTTCACTTAGAAGTCATAAGTTTGACTTACATTCTGACACAGGGCTACAGACCATATTTATTAGACCACTGTAGCTCTTCTGTCTTATATATCAAATAACAGAAAAGAAAGGCAAAAGAGATTACCATGAGTAGCAAATGTAAAAGCAAGAAAGAAGCTATAGCCCAACTCTGAATGGATTTAGTTCAGGTCAGTTCAGTCGCTCAGTCGTGTCCAACTCTTTGCGACCTCATGAATTGCAGCACGCCAGGCCTCCCTGTCCATTACCAACTCCTGCGGTTCACTCAGACTCACATCCACCGAGTCAGCGATGTCATCCAGCCATCTCATCCTCTGTCGTCCCCTTCTCCTCCTGCCTCCAATCCCTCCTAGTATCAGGGTCTTTTCCAATGAGTCAACACTTCACATGAGGTAAATGGATTAGTAGCAACAAAACAGAGAAAGACAGTTCCTGGGATTCTTTGTCATTAAAGGTAGATCACAAGCTCAGTACTTAACATTGAGCTACATAAAACACACAAAGAACCAGACAACTAAGCAACAGAGTACATACACATAAAATACAGAACCGTATATTTTTGGTTAAGTCCATAAAATTATTTATATAATGTTAGTAAGCAAAATAATAGCAGTTTCTGTTGTTCTAAATACTTCAAACTCAAACTAGTATTCTTTTTTTTTAAGTAGTATTCTTAATAGACAAAATGATGTATTATTAATTTTAAAGGCTAGGATGAAGTCTGTCTGAGTCACAAACCTGGCTGGATCACAAATATCACTATGACACATATTTGCTGCTACTGCTGCTGCTAAGTCGCTTCAGTCGTGTCCAACTCTGTGCAGCCCCATAGACTGCAGCCCACCAGGCTCCCCCGTCCCTGGGATTCTCAAGGCAAGAACACTGGAGTGGGTTGCCATTTCCTTCTCCAGTGCAAGTAAAAGTAAAGTCGCTCAGTCCGTGTCCGACTCTCAGCAATCCCATGGACTGCAGCCTACCAGGCTCCTCCATCCATGGGATTTTCCAGGCAAGAGTACTGGAGTGGGGTGCCACTGCCTTCTCCATGACATATATTTAGTTACCCAAAGAAAAGTTGAACAATTCAAGTTCCTAATGTACTGCTAATCCATGAAACACCATAAGTAATACTGTTTCTTCAATGTTTATCTTTCCTACCTATTCAAGTTGTAATGTTTCCTTATGCATTCAAAGATCAAATACAGTGACTGTGCTCTTATGACACTAATGATAGTGTGAAGTGAGAGTTTATGTATAATAGCAAGGAAATTATATTTTCAGGTCTAATATACAAGAAATGATATATTCAGAATGTGCTTCTAGCAACAGCAGTTCATAACAAACTCATAAAATGGCAGATAAATGCAAATATCTATAAATCATAGAAAATAATATTTTCTAAAAACAAATTCATAAGGAAAATAATATAACAAATGTTTCTATTTATATCATATCATTCTTTAATAGAACTTAGGAAAATCAAAATTTTATCTTCAGTAGCATAAACTTCTACTTGGAATTCCCAGGTAGCTCAGTGGTAAAGAATTTGTCTGCCAATGAGGAGACATGGGTTTGATCTCCGGGTCAGGAAGATCCCCTGGAGAAGAAAATGGCAATGCACTCCAGTATTCTTGCCTGGAATATCCCATTACAGAGGAGCTTGGCAGGTTACAGTCAATGGGGTCACAAAGAATAGGACATAACTTAGTGACTAAACATCAGCAGCTAAAATTATAATTAAATAGAATTAGTGATAATTCTTTGTCCATCTTTTTCCAGATCAAGGGAAGAAATAATTACATAAGTATGAATATACTTAACCACAGTACTTAGCAAACTCTATTACAAATTTTCTCTTTCTACAAATAACTTTTTGACTAGACAGAACTCATTAATGGTCAAACACAGAACTTTCCCTAACTTTTAGCTCAGCATCTGACACTCACACAGCCCTCAATTGATATTTGTTGAATGAGTAAATGCAGTGGAGATAGCTGTTTTAATTGGCTATGATCCATGGCCATGCACTTCTGGATCTTAGAGTCCTATTTCCTGGGAACATTTGGTATCACCTTGGCATCCACACCAAAAGGTAATAAGTTTCCTCTAGCTCTCTCTTGGGGAGGTATATAATTTCCTCGATTCTGTCTCACCGCAGCAAAAATTTGAAACGACAGACCACTGTTACCAGCTTGGTTAAAGCTCAGTTAAAAGAAAATACATCCTAGAGTCGCGAGGGCACACCAACCCAAGAGAGGCTCGATTTTGGCTCCTCTTTTTATTTGTTTGTCTCCTCCCGCTGAGCCTGCCCTCTGCAAATTGGGCTAGCCAGGAGAGCTGTTTGTTTCACCTGAGGTTCGCACTCCCGTCCTCAGATTTTCCTTTGTTCTATTTTTGCAGGCTTCTCCCCCTTCTTTGTCCTAGCCATCACCATTTTGGACTCCTTTTTCCTATTCTAACTACCTAACATATCCATTTAAAAGTTTCACTGGTCACCTTTAACGTAAATTTTTTAATAAAATTTTTGGTGCTTTATCTCTTGCTTTGTCTCAAAATGAAGATGTAAAACAGAGCTGATGTTTGAGAAAGAAATCAATAAGATGTTCAGAGCTGAGATATTAAGGGCCTAGATGGAGGGTCTGGATGCTAAGGACACAGAGGAATTACTAGATTTGAGTGACACAGCAAAACAAAAAGCGACTGAACATGCGAATTGATTTTCTATTCAAAGAGACCAAAAAATATCAAAGATTACTCTAAATGTGAAATTTAGAGAAAAAGAAGAAAATGGCATGTTTGTGGTAGAGAAAAAGTTAGGTAGTTAAAAAAACTCAGAGGAGAAGCCAATAAGTTCTGTACACAATTCACTGAATTCGAAGGGTACCACAGGACATTAAATAGAAATGCCACAAGCAAGGGATATAGCTGTCTCTTATACACATCTCCTTTGCTGTCACTTTATATATAAAAATATGGTACTAAAAATTTGTTGGTAGTTTTCTTGAACTGGGGGAGCAGCAGCTTGCCAACAGATCTTCTCAATAGGCACCTAAATGGGG
>SJYV01041762.1:0-10325 GCA_006410875.1 Neotragus pygmaeus
CCAAAAGAATACGGATTCCAAACCATGCTCCCTGCATCTGACTGTTTTTCATTTGATGATGGATGGTATTTAATACCTCTGGGCTGAGTGCACCCCAGGTCTGTAAACGCAGAGTCCAGCTGTTCAGTAACCATCACAAGGGGGAGGCTGGTCTCCTGTTCCAGGAGGTCTTGTGGGAAAAGCAGCCTAACTGCACTAAACAAGCAGCTTTCCATGATGAAAACAGGCACACGCACACGTGCACGCACACAAACCTATGCACACGCGCCTGCACATGAAAACACTCACACACCTGCACACACTCACAGGCACCTGCACACGTGCACACTAACACGTGCAGGCAGACGCACACATGCCTCCACACACACGCACACATGCAGGCACACGCACACATGCGCCTGCACAAGTGCACACTCACACGTGCACTCACGCGCCTGCACACGCGCATACTCACACACGCCTGCACACACAAACATACACACGCAGGCACACACACACACGCCTGCACACACACACCTGCACACGCGCACACTCACACGTGCAGGCACACACGCACTCACATGTACCTGCACACGCGCACACTCACACGTGCACTCACATGCACCTGCACACGCTCACATATGCCTGCACACACACACGTGCAGGCACACGCAAACACACACATGCAGGCACACACACACACACGCAGGCACATGCACACAGTCACACGTGCCTGCACACACGCACACTCACACGTGCAGGCATACATACATGCCTCCACATGCACACATGCAGGCACATGCACACTCACATGCAGGCACACACACACGCGCCTGCACACACACGCGCCTGCACACACGCACACTCCCACGTGCAGGCACGCGCCTGCACATGCGCACACTCCCACGTGCAGGCACATGCACACACACGCGCCTGCACACGCACTCACACGCACCTACACACACATGCGCCCGCACACACACATGCCTGTACACGCGCAGTCACGCAACGCCTGCACACACTCACACATGCAGGCACATGCACACATGCAGGCACATGCACACACGCGCCTGCACTCACACGTGCCTGCACACGCACACACTCACACGTGCAGGCACACACCTACACACGTCCACTCACATGCAGCCACGCACACACCTGCACACGTGCCCGCACAGATGCACTTGCACACATGCAATCACACGCACATGCTTGCACACATACAGGCTCACGCGCACACTCACATGTGCAGGCACACGCACACGCCTGCACACTCACAGTGCAGTCACACACACCTGCACATGCGCCTGCACACACACTCATACGTGCAGTCACACACACGCCTGCACACAGGCACGGACTCACATGTGCAATAACCCACACGCTTGGAGGCCCACCCTCCCAGACACGAGGGGCCATGAGNCAATGGCCACCTTTCTGTATAAGGAAGGCTAATTTATCCATATATGTAGTCGATTTCTTAGAAAAACTGTTAGGTGAAAAAACCTATTCTATTAATCCTTTTTCTTGAGCAATTACACCAGATGAAGAATAAGGGATATGAAATATTATAAACGAAATAGGTTGAGATGTATGTAAGTAAGTCAGAAAGCCGTCATTTAGTCATTGCTCAACAAATTGAAGTTCCTATAAATCCAATGGGGTTAAGGTCCAGGGGCTATCCAGAGCTGTATTTCCCTCTAAAGTAGAAAACAAATGTCGTAATTGATAAGTAGGAATCCCAAGTACTGGGCATAGCCAATTAATATCTCCCAATAACTTTTGAAAGTCATTTAAGGTCTTGAGATGGTCTCTTCTAATTTGCAGCTTTTGGGGCCTTATTCTATGTTATTCCAATACTGTCCCTAAATATGAAATAGGAAAGTCCTTTTGAATTTTTTCTGGGGCTATTTGCAAATTGTATAATCTTAAAGCCTCCTGTACTTTTAAAAAGAATTCATCACGTTCAGCAATACTAGGAGCTGCTAATAGGAGATCATCCATATAATGATATAAAATATAATTGGGGTATTCTTGATGGAGGGATTGTAGAGAGTGAGCTACGATTTCTTGGCATAAGGTAGGACTATTTGTCATTCCTTGTGGTAAGACTGTCCATTGATAACGCTTAACAGGCTGAGCATGATTAAGACCAGGAATTGTAAAAGCAGATTTATCTCTATCTTGCAATTGTAGGGGAATGGTAAAAAAAAAAAAAGCAGTCTTTAAGATCTAGCACCATTAAGGACCAATTCTGAGGAATAAGAACTGGAGAGGGGAATCCCAATTGTAATGCTCCCATAGGTTCAATACATTTGTTAACTTCTCGTAAATCAGTTAACATTCTCCATTTTCCAGATTTCTTTTTTATAACAAAAACAGAATTACAGGGGGAGGTAGAAGGCTCTATATGACCAAGTTGGAGTTGTTCTTGTACTAATTGTTCTAACACCTGGAGCTTTTTTGCTCTCTTCTTTCACTTTCATCAAGAGGCTCTTTAGTTCTTCTTCACTTTCTGCCATAAGGGTGGTGTCATCTGCATATCTGAGGTTATTGATATTTCTCCTGGCAATCTTGATTCCTGCTTGTGTTTCTTCCAGTCCAGCATTTCTCATGATGTACTCTGCATAGAAGTTAAATAAACAGGGTGACAGTATACAGCCTTGATGTACTCCTTTTCCTATTTGGACCCAGTCTGTTGTTCCATGGACAGTTCTAACTGTTGTTTCCTGACCTGCATACAGATTTCTCAAGAGGCAGGTTAGGGAGTCTGGTATTACCAACTCTTTCAGAATTTTCCACAGTTTATTGTGATCCACACAGTCATAGGCTTTGGCATAGTCAGTAAAGCAGAAATAGATCTTTTTCTGGAACTCTTCTGCTTTTTTCCATGATCCAGCGGATGTTGGCAATTTGATCTCTTGTTCCTCTGCCTTTTCTAAAACCAGCTGGAACATCAGGAAGTTCACCGTTCACATATTGCTGGAGACTGGCTTGGAGAATTTTGAGCATTACTTTACTAGCATGTGAGATGAGTGCAACTGAGTGGTAGTTTGAGCATTCTTTGCCATTGCCTTTCTTTGGGATTGGAATGAAAACTGACCTTTCAGTCCTGTGGCCACTGCTGAGTTTTCCAAATTTGCTGGCATATTGAATTAAAACAATTAATAAACAGAATTAAAACAATTAATAAATCTAATTGAAGGGTGTATAAATGTTTAAATAAATAAATATTTAAAAAATAAAAATATAAACTGAATTTCTAAATCATTGATAAATTAATTTTCATCATTTTTGTCATCTTTATTTTGCTTATTTCTTGTTTTGTTTAATGACTTAACATTCTTTCAACTTTTTTCTCATTTTTTCTATTAAAAGTATATTATAAAACATTCCATAATTCTCTTATCCTCCCATCCTAACATCTAACTGTCCCAAGTTTGACTTCAGAATATCGAGATAGCATTTCTATTGTCCATTTCTGTTAAAGCAGAATTCTAATTCTTATGTGTTCTATTAAAACCACAGATTGTCACATAACACAACTTATAAGCTTAAAAGACTGTTAAAGCTATAAAAAACATAATTACCAAGCAGATATATTTTAAAAAATACACATTTCTGGAAAAATAATTTCCTTGGACTAATAAGTAGATAAGGATAGGTGATGCTATACTAATTTAAAGAGGTAATTACATAAAATTTTGCATGCAAGTATAAAGAAACAGGAAGAAAGAAAAGACATAAAAAGGAAACAAAAGAGAACTCACATATTTAGTATCACCAATTCCAATAAATATGAAGGAATATTATTGACTTCTTGAACTCATGACAACCTATAAATCCACACACACACACACACACACACACACACACACACACACGCGCGCATGTGCGCCTGTCTCCTAAATATAAATAATAATAAATCTCTTAAGGGATAAAAGCAACGAGAAATCTCATGCTTTGTACAAATTATATTTTAAATAAATATTTTAACATCTATTTTATGTATACTCAGAATAGGAATGAGACTTATGTCACAAAATTGCAGAAAAAATGTCAAACACATATAGACATTTCTCTCTTGTCTTTTTCCCTACAATCAGCAAGTCCAGCTCCCTACATGCACGGGCTTTGGGAGCTCCTGGTAAATTTGCAGTGAAGAAGTCAAGAGGGCTATTTAAAGGCACCAGAGGAACCCAGGTGCAGTCCCAATGGCCGTCGTATAGTATTTCTTCGACAAGGTAAATGAAAATACACCCTGGCGATTTTAATCTGCTTTCACTCTGGGTTTTCAGCTGTGCTTTATAAAATATGTTTTTTTTAGATTGCTTCAAATATATGATGTTAAATATCAAATGTAGGTTTTATAATTAGTGACAAAAAAGTTTTAAAATTTGTTTTTGACTTTCTACACAGGGACTAAAACCTAAGATGTTTATTATAATTTCGTATTGGCCAAAAAGTTTGTTTGGGTTTTCAATAGGATGTTAAAGAAATATGTTCAAAATTTTAAAATGTAATTAGACCAAAGTTAAATATCTACATTTCCACAAAATTTATCCTGATTATGTTTTGTTGTTGTTGTTGTTTTTCAGAAATAAATCCATGCCCCCAAACAACACATTCCTATCCCAGTATGTAATTTCACCAGATCATTTGATTTACCTTTCATAGACAGTCTGAGGTTTTTGTTTGTTTGCTTTGATTTAGGCTTTGTGTGTGTGTGTGCTAAATATTGATAGTCTCTTATCTTTGCAACAGATTATGAACTCAGTGACATCAGGGTCAACTGTTTCTCATTTTTTATTTAATAATTCAAGTTTTAATGATGGCAAGCATGATAGCAGTAATCAAAAACCATCATGACAAAGAAATAACTGTGGTAAGAGTCCTAGTACTGTTTCCACAAAGGCATGAAAGAGGTAATTTGACAATAGGAAACTAGTAACTAGCATATTAGAATCTGACTCTGGCCAAAATGCTTCTTTAATGCTACAACAATTGTAAAAAGTACTGCCACACTTGACACATAGTAAGTACTTAATCAACATTTCTGGATATTTAATTTATCATAACATAATAAAATAATGAGCTGAGCATTTCAAAACCTTGTTTAAAATTTTAACTGTATATTTAAGACTCCAGCTACGCACTGGTATCCAAGTTACACGGTCTGTTCTAATAGAATTTCAATAGCAGGGATAAAGTAAATGAATAAGATAATCTTTATAATTCTGATTGGGCTTCACTGGTGCCTCAGTCAGTAAAGAATCTGCCCACACAGCAAGAGATGTGGGTTCAGTCACTCTGTTGGGAAGATCCCCTGGAGAAAGAAATGGCAACCCACTCCAATATTCTTACCTCGGAAATTCCACGGACAGAAGAGCTAGCAAGCTACAGTCCATGGTGTTGCAAAAGTCAGACACAACTTAACAACTAAACCACCATCACCATAGTTTTGATTATTTAATGATATGAAAGTAACATACAATTCAAATAATTTACTTCTGCATTTTACTTGAACTAAACTAATAATTGTGTTCTACTGCCTACAATTTAATTTTGGTGCTTTTGATGTCAAAAATATGGCAAGGAGGAATGCTATTTTCACATGTGTATGTGCATGGTGTGTGTGAATATGATAATAACAGGAAGATGTCCAAATGAGGGGACAGAGTAACAGTGTCAAAACTAATTAGATATGCATCTAAGTACTCAAGAGAAGAAGTAGCAATTTTATGTAAGAGAACAAATGTCCAGGATAGCTTATCTTATGTGTATACCACCTAATATGCTAAAGCTAGAAAATCTGTTTGACTACCAAATGTACTTTTAACCAGCTGTGACTTTGGGAAAGATTTTTAATTAATTTGGATTCAGATCATTTATTGAAAATACAGTGAGAATATATATTTCATTATACATAATTAATATGCATTCTCTATTATTAGTGATAGTATTATTGCTATTGAGTCTGACTCTGTGACACTATGGGCTGCAGCTTGCCAGGCTCCTCTGTGCATGGGATTCTCCAGGCAAGAATACTGGGTTGCCATGTCCTCCCCCAGGGGATGCTCCCAATCCAGGGATCAAACCTTGATCTTTAAGTCTCAATGGTAGACAGGTTCTTTACCACTGAAGTGTAAGAGTGAAAATGAAGTGAAAGTGTAAAGTGCTCAGTCATGTCCAACTCTTTGCAACCTCATGGGCTATGGCCCACCAAGCTCCTCTGTCCACAGAATTATCCAGGCAAGAATCCTAGAGTGGGTAACCATTACCTTCTCCAGGGGATCTTCCTGACCCAGGGATTGAACCCAGGTCCTCTTCATTGAAGGCAAATTCTTTACCATCTAAGCCACCAAGGGAAGTGCCACCTAAATGTTAATTTAAATTGATATTAAAATGGCATATATATCTTCTGAGGCTCTTTCCCATGTCGAAGAGAATGTTATCTTTTCTCATGGATAAAATTTTGATAAAGAATAGAAAGATGACATACTTAATGAAAATAATAGAGCCATCCTTCTGAAATATGGAATGATACACTTTCTGATTCTCTTGCTAAAGCTATGATTTTTAAAAAGACTGCTTTATCTTTGCAGTAAGCATAATGCCAAAATGCCCCTCAAGATTTCCTGCCCAAACCCTTGGGACATTAACTACGGTAATATATCACATCTATGTTAAATTACATGTCATACGGGATTTCAAAAATTTAATTATGGTTACTAATCAGTTAACTTTGAGTCATATTTGAACTCTAATTTAAACCCATAAGTTTTTTAAAAAGAGAGAAATTTCCTTGGCTGATAACAGAAGAGGATTTATAGAAATTCAGAGTGCAATCAGGAAGAATTACATGCATGATTGCTGCGTTTGAAGACAGAGTTACATTCAGGGACTTCAACCTGTTAAGAATGACCCCTAGCGAAAAGCCAGTGAGGAAATCAGGGCCTCAGTCCTATAATTACAGGAAATGAATTTTGACAACAATCTGAATGAACCAGAAATCAATTCTTCCCTGGAACCTGCAGATTAAAGCTGAGTCCAGCTCAGGCGGCTATGACCAGCACACTAAGTGTGGCCAAAAGGAGCTACCCCATGTCTGAGATCAAGGGCAGAAGCCGGGAGGACTCCATGCCCGAAGGGCAATGGCCAAGAAGAGTTACCCCACATCCGAGGTCAGGGGCAGCAGTCAAGATTGCCAGGCTGTGATGGTGCAGGAATGGCCAAGAGGGGCCATCCCGCACCCGAGGCCAGAGATGGCATCCAGGAGGAGCCACCCCACGCTCCAGGCCAGGGACAGGGGCGGGGAGGAGCAACCCCACGTCCAAGGAGTGGCGGCTGTGAGGGCACAGGAGGGCTTAGAGGAACCATCCCACTTTGAAGGTCAGGAAGAGGAGCAGTGAAGAGATACCCCTCATCCAAGGTAAGGAGCAGTGGCTGTGCTTTGCTGGTGCAGCCCTGAAGAGATACCCCAAGCTCAAGGTAAGAGAAACACAAGTAAGATGGTAGATGTTGCAAGAGGGCATCAGAGGGCAGACACATTGAAACCATACTCACAGAAAACTAGTCAATCTAATCACACTAGGAAAACAGCCTTGTCTAACTCAATGAAACCAAGCCAGGCCTGCAGGGAAACCCAAGATGGGCAGGTCACAGTGGAGAGGTCTGACAGAATGTGGTCAACTGCAGAAGGGAATGGCAAGCCACTTCAGTATGCTTGCCTTGAGAACCCCATGAACATTATGAAAAGGCAAAATGATAGGATACTGAAAGAGGAACTCCCCAGGTCAGTAGATGCCCAATACACTACTGGATATCAGTGGAGAAATAACTCCAGAAAGAATGAATGGATGGAAACAAAGCAAAAATAATACCCAGGTGTGGATGTGACTGGTGATAGAAGCAAGGTCTGATGCTGTAAAGAGCAATATTGCATAGGAACCTGGAATGTCAGGTCCATGAATCCAGGCAAATTGGAAGTGGTCAAACAAGAGATGGCAAGAGTGAACGTCGACATTCTAGGAATCAGCGAACTAAAATGGACTGGAATGGGTGAATTTAACTCAGATGACCATTATATCTACTACTGCGGGCAGGAATCCCTCAGAAGAAATGGAGTAGCCATCATGGTCAACAAAAGAGTCCGAAATGCAGTACTTGGATGCAATCTCAAAAACGACAGAATGATCTCTGTTTGTTTCCAAGGCAAACCATTCAATATCACAGTAATCCAAGTCTATGCCCCAACCAGTAATGCTGAAGAAGCTGAAGTTGAACGGTTTTATGAAGACCTACAAGACCTTTTAGAACTAACACCCAAAAAAGATGTCCTTTTCATTATAGGGGACTGGAATGCTAAAGTAGGAAGTCAAGAAACACCTGGAGTAACAGGCAAATTTGGCCTTGGAATGCGGAATGAAGCAGGGCAAAGACTAATAGAGTTTTGCCAAGAAAATGCACTGGTCATAGCAAACACCCTCTTCCAACAACACAAGAGAAGACTCTACACATGGACATCACCAGATGGTCAACACCGAAATCAGATTGATTATATTCTATGCAGCCAAAGATGGAGAAGCTCTATACAGTCAACAAAAACAAGACCAGGAGCTGACTGTGGCTCAGATCATGAACTCCTTATTACCAAATTCAGACTTAAATTGAAGAAAGTAGGGAAAACCGCTAGACCATTCAGGTATGACCTAAATCAAATCCCTTATGATTATACAGTGGAAGTGAGAAATAGATTTAAGGGCCTAGATCTGATAGATAGAGTGCCTGATGAACTATGGAATGAGGTTCGTGACATTGTACAGGAGACAGGGATCAAGACCATCCCCATGGAAAAGAAATGCAAAAAAGCAAAATGGCTGTCTGGGGAGGCCTTACAAATAGCTGTGAAAAGAAGAGAGGCGAAAAGCAAAGGAGAAAAGGAAAGATATAAGCATCTGAATGCAGAGTTCCAAAGAATAGCAAGAAGAGATAAGAAAGCCTTCTTCAGCGATCAATGCAAAGAAATAGAGGAAAAGAACAGAATGGGAAAGACTAGAGATCTCTTCAAGAAAATTAGAGATACCAAGGGAACATTTCATGCAAAGATGGGCTCGATAAAGGACAGAAATGGTATGGACCTAACAGAAGCAGAAGATATTAAGAAGAGGTGGCAAGAATACACAGAAGAACTGTACAAAAAAGATCTTCATGACCCAGATAATCATGATGATGTGATCACTAATCTAGAGCCAGACATCTTGGAATGTGAAGTCAAGTGGGCCTTAGAAAGCATCACTACGAACAAAGCTAGTGGAGGTGATGGAATTCCAGTTGAGCTGTTTCAAATCCTGAAAGATGATGCTGTGAAAGTGCTGCACTCAATATGCCAGCAAATTTGGAAAACTCAGCAGTGGCCACAGGACTGGAAAAGGTCAGTTTTCATTCCAATCCCAAAGAAAGGCAATGCCAAAGAATGCTCAAACTACCGCACAATTGCACTCATCTCACATGCTAGTAAAGTAATGCTCAAAATTCTCCAAGCCAGGCTTCAGCAATACGTGAACCGTGAACTCCCTGATGTTCAAGCTGGTTTTAGAAAAGGCAGAGGAACCAGAGATCAAATTGCCAACATCCGCTGGATCATGGAAAAAGCAAGAGAGTTCCAGAAAAACATCTATTTCTGCTTTATTGACTATGCCAAAGCCTTTGACTGTGTGGATCACAATAAACTGTGGAAAATTCTGAAAGAGATGGGAATACCAGACCACCTAACCTGCCTCTTGAGAAATCTGTATGCAGGTCAGGAAGCAACAGTTAGAACTGGACATGGAACAACAGACTGGTTCCAAATAGGAAAAGGAGTACATCCAGGCTATATATTGTCACTCTGCTTAACTTATAGCAGAATATATCATGAGAAACGCTGGACCTTAAGAAACACAAGCTGGAATCAAGATTGCTGAGAAAAATATCAATAACCTCAGATATGCAGATGACACTACCCTTATGGAAGAAAGTGAAAAGGAACTAAAAGGCTTCTTGAAAAAAGTGAAAGTGGAGAGTGAAAATTTTGGCTTAAAGTTCAACATTCAGAAAACGAAGATCATGGCATCCCGTCCCATCACTTCACGGGAAATAGATGGGGAAACAGTGGAAACAGTGTCAGACTTTATTTTGGGGGTCTCAAAAATCACTGCAGATGGTGACTTCAGGCATGTAATTAAAAGACGCTTACTCCTTGGAAGAAAAGTTATAACCAACCTAGATAGTATGTTTAAAAGCAGAGACATTACTTTGGCGACTAAGGTCCGTCTAGTCAAGGCTATGGTTTTTCCAGTAGTCAT
>SJYV01041763.1:6063-71389 GCA_006410875.1 Neotragus pygmaeus
TTGCTTTTTCCATGATCCAGAGGATGCTGGCAATTTGATCTCTGGTTCCTCTGACTTTTCTAAAATCAGCTTGAACATCAGGAAGTTCACGGTTCACGTATTGCTGAAGCCTGGCTTGGAGAATTTTGAGCATTCCTTTACTAGCGTGTGAGATGAATGCAATTGTGTGATAGTTTGAGCATCCTTTGGCACTGCCTTTCTTTGGGATTGGAAGGCAAACTGACCTTTTCCAGTCCTGTGGCCACTGCTGAGTTTTCCAAATTTGCTGGCATATTGAGCGCAGCACTTTCATAGCATCATCATTCAGGATGTGAGATAGCTCAACTGGAATTCCGTCACCTCCACTATCGTTCACAGACGATAGTCTATGGGGTTGTAAAAGAGTTGGACATGACTTCACAACTAAACAACAACAGCAACGAATTGTGTGACTATACCAGCGGTTATTTGTTCTCACATTAATAGACATTTTGATCACTTACAGATTTGGAATATCTTATATAAATTCTTTCTGTGACATCACGGGGGCATATGTTTCAATTTGTTAAATTGTGAATCTTTTTATACTACTATAAGAAATTAATAAAACTTCTAGTTTTTTCAGATCATAGGCAATATTGGTGCTATCAGGCTTTTTAATTTTTCTCACTCTAGTGATTGTGAAGTAGTATCTTACTTTAATTTTTATTGTAACTGTTGTTCAATCACTCAGTCATATTTGATTCTTTGTGACCCCATGCACTGCAGCATACCAGGCTTCCCTGAGCTTCACCTTCTCCCGGAGTTTACTCAAACTTGCGTCCATTGAGTTTGTGATGCCATCCAAATATCTCATCCTCTGTTCTTCCTTTCTTTGACTTTACTTTGATTTTCACCTACATTTCCCCCAAAGTTCTGATCTAGAGTAATATTTTATGAACTTATTGGCCATTTGTATATATTATTTTTTGAATTATTCACATTTCCTCTTTATTGTTTTGTGTTTTTAAATAATTTTTTTAATTGTTTGCTGGTAGCATGTAAAAACAACTGATGTTTGTGTACTTGTTGAAAGTGAAAATTGCTTAGTCGTGTCTGACTCTTTGCGACCCTGTAGACTATAGAGTCCATGGAATTCTCCAGGCCAGAATATTGGAGTGAGTTCCCTTTCCCTTCTCCAGGGGATCCTCACAACTCAAGGATTGAACCCAGGTCTCCTGCACTGCAGGCAGATTCCTTACGAGCTGAGACACCAGGAGCTGTTCCTGATTATTCACAGCACACAGACTTGCAGGGCCTCCATGTGATTCTGAATTTGAGAAGAAGCTGTTTTAGACTCTATTTTACCTTTACATTGTCACAGTTGACTGCCATTAATATATCCATTTCTTGTCCTTTGTGATGTTTTTTTTAATGCATTTTGTTTCTTTATATGTTATAAACCCCATAATACCTTGATATTATTATCAAACAAATAATCAGTGGTCCTTGAAGTGATTTTGAAAAGAAAAACTCCATTATATGTAGAGGGCAGCAGAGGATGAAACAATTGAATGGCATTAGTGACTCAATGGACATCAGTCTGAGCAAACTCCAGGAGATAGTGAAGGACAGGGAAGCCTGGTGTGCTGCAGTCTGTGTGGTCACAGAGTTGGACACGACTTAGTGACTGAACAACAACAACAGATTCACATCTTATTTTCTGTTGCTCTTCATTTCTTTCTTATGTGCAAGTTGCCATATGTTAAATGCTCTGTCTGCCTAAAGGAATTTATTTATTATTACTTAAAGTGATGATGTGCTGGTGATAAATTCTCTTGACTAATTGTTTTTTTCCCCTGAAAAGGTATCCTTATTTTGCCATTAATTTTTTAAAAATATTTTCACAGAGTCTAGAATTCCGTGTTCAGTTCTATCTATGAGTATATTTTTTTACATCACTTAAGGCATGCTTCTCCATCGTTTCTGGCCAACCAAAGCCTTTGTCTATCTGAAAAAGCTATTTCCCCTGTCTTTCAAAAATATTTCTTCCAGGAAAAGAATCCTAAGTTGGCAGCTTTCTTTTAATAGCTTAAAGCTGTTAGTTATATGCATAAATTGCACTTACCACAGTTCAGTTAGGTAACACCAGTCTCTCAGCTGTAGAGTTAAAATTTCAATGATCACAGTATGTTAAATGTGAGTAATGGCATAGAGTTAAAATTTTAGTTATCACAGTATATTAAATGTGAGTAATTTCATAAAGTACAATTATTGCTTCCAGCTGTTTAATCCAAAAATCACCATGTGAATAGTAGACACCTATTATGACTGGTGTCCCTTCATGTCAGATCTTTCAAATTCTCCGAGTGATTGATCACTGTGCAGCTATTACTTCAGTTACACAAAGACAAAAGGTGTCTGCTTGTGCTCCTAGAACCTCCCAGTGATAAACTTGTATGAAAGTTTACAGTGGATACTCAAAAGAGTTTCCTCTTTTTGGCCAGTAAAGATGAACACGCAGCAAAGGAAAGAAAGGGATGACATTTGCAAGTGAAATTCGAGTGGAACATAAATCAAATCATGGAGGGAACAGCTGATTGTGGGGATGTTGACACTTATTTCTCAAGAAGCTGTAGACGTGCAGCTGGAGGAATGTCGTGAAAGCTAGTTTATCAATGTAATGAGGAATGTATTTTTGACAAAAAGGATGAAGACGTCCCACAGGAAGTGATGTCAGTGCTGCCTTTTGTTTGTTTCATTCTCAGCTACGTTGTTGTTTTTGTTCACTCACTAAGTCATGCCTGATTCTTTGCGACCCCAGGGACTGCAGCACACCAGCCTTCCCTGTCCTTCACTATCTACCAGAGTTTGCTCAGATTCAAGTCCATTGAGTCAGTGATGCTAGCGAACCATCTCATTCTCTGTGGACCCCTACTCCTTTTGCGTTCAATCTTTCCCAGCATCAGGGTCTTTGCCAGAGTCAGGTCTTCACATCGCTCTGCTCAGCTGTGTGCTGTGCTGTGCTTTGTACACTCAGTTGTGTCTGATTCTTTGCAAACCCATGGACTGTAGCCCTCTAGGCCCTGTCCATGGGATTCTCCAGGCAAGAGTACTGGAGTGGATTGCCATTATCTTCTCTGGGGGAAATCTTTCCAACCCAGGTCTCCCACATTACAGGCAGATTCTTTACCATCTGAGCCACCGGAGAAGCCCAAGAATACTAGAGTGGGTAGCCTATCCCTTCTCCAGGGGATTTCCCTGATCCAGAAATTGAACTAGGGTCTCCTGCATTGCAGGGGAATTCTTTACCAGCTGAGTCACCAGGGAAGCCACTTCTATAGTGGGTTCTAGATAAATGTTATAATTTTAATCAATATTTTATTACTCTGCCACTGACTAGAAAATATAACTCCTTTTATTTTTTCCCCCCAAATATGATCATTTAGAGAAAACTAAGTTCCATACATCAGGTCACATATATCATTTTTGGTAATGGCTATCCTGATTTTTGTGTGCATGAAATAATCTTTCTATCACTAAAACAATCTTTCCATGATCCTCCTAGAAGAATCAGCTATCCCTTGCATGATTATTTTAGTGAATACCATCCCCCATCCATAAATCTTTTGTTGTCATATTGACTTATGAATCAGTTGTTCACCTCTACATGTTAAATATGCCTTTGTTAGTCAAGGACTCTGACTTTAAATGATCAAATTGTCTTTGATTTACATCTTTTCTGAATGCTTACTGTGTGAAATGCATCTTTCTTATATTTTATTATGTTAGACTTTGGTTTATTAACTTTATTTAGAATTAAACATTACTGAGTTTCCATGTTTCATTAGTACTGGGAGCATGAAAGAAAAAAAGTGTTATACTGCTTTCTCAGAATCCTCTGAAGGAAAAATTTATATAGCATTTTCTTTTTAAAGAAGTTCTTAATTATATAGTATAGACATAAAAACATATTTTAATTGGAAGATATCCAAATCATAAATTGAGAGTCATAGTCAGAAGATACACTTTTGTAAGTAAGATTTTTTTGTGAGCTAAGAATTCTATAAGAATTATGGCTTTGTCATTTATAGCTTTTACAGAAAGAATCAATGATTATTTCTCTTATAGTCATGAAATTGACATTTTCTTTATATTCTCTTATTGAATATTTTTGGTGTCCAAAAATGTTTATCTTTAAAGGTGTTCTGTAGGGAATAGAGGACAAACCAGAGTATTGAAAATTACCTTCAAGGGTGTTTAATAAGAACATAGTAAGAAATCATAGTGGAACCCATTAATGATAGTTCTCAAAACATTTTCAGATACTTAATTTAATCAAATCTAGGAAAAGCCAAACCATACATCACAATAGGGAATGTGTACCTAGACAGAGTATAAAATAGAAAATAATAATTTCTGGTGTGTTTGCCTTGAAGATTGATGACCTAAAAGGATTTGAAAAATATCCAACATTTTTTAATGTAGCTTATTCTGTTTTCAGTGGTAGGTGATGGAGAACATATACAGAAAACTAGACATGGATTCTGTTTTCAATAAGGGTTTGGACTGTATCATGTTAAAATGTGTAAAGTAATAAGTTTTATATAGGGGATATTAATAAAGTATTGGTTTGGCCAAAAAGTTCATTTGGGTTTTTCCATAAGATCTTATGAAAAACTCAAACAAATTGTTGGCTAACTTAATACTATGGAAAGTAGGAATAAATAATTGAAGTCTTATGGTGAATAAATAAAAAAGCTTCCATTTCTTTAAAATGGTAAAGAGGAAGCATGCTAAATGTAGAAACCAAAGCCTGGAGCAAAGTGAAAATGAAGAAAATAGAAAATAAACCAAGATATAAATAGGTGCCAGACATACCTTCTCCCACTAAAAAACAAACAATAACAACAAAAACTCTTAAAGGGATGAAGAATATAACTGAAACATTTAGGTAGGAATCAGATTGTGGATGAACATGGTCTTCTAGGTTTCCTATGGCCTTGGAGTTGATTCCAAGAAGGGATAAAAAAACCGAATTAAAATCATTGTATAGGCTACTATTTTTTTTTTAAATGACAACAAAATAAAGTCACATACATCCATATTACCCTTGCATTATCACTCACATTCTGATGAATTTTATCTTAATTGGTAAAACTCCATTAGAATACAAGTGGGTAGTTCATAATTAAACTTCTGAGTGATTTCTTAATTACTTACTTGGTTAGAGAAAGCAAATGAAATCCAGGGCTGTAGAGCTGCTTTATTGCTCTGACAGGAGAGTAAATCATATGCAAGAAAGCGGAGAAGCTCCAGCAGATCTCCCTGGCCTTTGAGCAGAGTGAAACTCTTCACTGACAGCAACCACTTTTTTAAGAACCTCCTGGAAGAAAAGGAAATAGATGAGAATATGAACTCCATAATCATGGCAGACACATTTTAAAAGTCCTTTCCAGTAAACTAGGGTGTTTTGTCTGGTTCCAGCTGGCCAGGAGACTATTTCTGCTCTCACGATGATAAATGAACCCTGACATTCTCCATATTTATCATATATAGACTCAGTCATTATAATGTGCTTTATCTGAACATTAACACAGCAGGCAAACAAAACTGCAGTAAGCACAAAGCGGAGAAGCTCACCTTCTGGTAGGAGCAGATCCCTCATAAACAGAAAGGCACTTGTTCACCACTGCTGCCATATGCAAGTCATAGGTTGAAGGTCCGGATGACTTTCCTGAGTGAACTGTGCCCTCAAGTTCATTATCTTTCTTTTCATAATGACTCAGATTTTATCGAATGCAGGATCATTTATCCCACAACCATTTTTAAAAGTTTATTTTTCTAATAAGGACTGTTTTTAAAGTTTTTATTGAATTTGTTACGATATTGTTTCTGTTTTATGTCTTGGTGTTTTGGCTGCAAGGCATGTGGGATCTTGGCTCCCTGACCAAGGATCGAACCTGCACCCTTTGCATTGGAAGGTGAAGTCTTAACCACTGGACCACCAGGGAGGTCTCCTCAATACTATTTTTAAGTTGATTGTTAGATAAAGTAATGATAATCTTGGGGGAAAAAAGTTACTTTAACCTTCAACAATTGGATACATGGCAAGTTAAATAAAGTTAAATAAATATCTGACTGTCATTCCCCATTATTTCATAAAATCCTTAGCCTACACTACTCCTGCTTTGTTATTTGCACTACTTAGAAAGTTTCTTCTAAAAACTGGGCAATATTTTTTCTTCATTGTAAATCATGCCCTTAGGACTCAGGAATCAAATTTCTCCATGAATATTGCCATTTGCCAACCTGTAAATCAAAAGAGTTTGTTTTTTTATTTCTGTGTCTATTTTTCCTCCTGGGCAAAGTTATACTGGACTGCATATCTTAGAAACTAGGATTCACCAGAATCTTCAATGGGTATATGCTTAACTCTTTTAAGGTATACTTTAATTTTTGAAATCCCATTCTTTGGCTGAGAAAGCAGGTTCTCATGCATCTCATGTTTTGTAGTGTATGTCCAACAAATTAGGAGGCACAGGGGGAGTGATATTTGGGATATGAAGGGCTGCAGTGAAGGAAATGCAATATTTGAACTTCTAGGAAATATTGTAGCACATTCTAATTCTACAAGTGGCCTGACAAACATGAGAAAATTAAAAATTTTCAAAGTGTCTTATTGTGCAATTCTGAGAAGAATATGAACTACAATCTAGTGAAATTTGAGTATGAACTTAGTATTGAGTAGAATCAAAGTGCAACTTTTTCTTAACAGTGAGAAAAATAATACACTACTTCATTAGGTTAGGTATTATAGTAACATGTATGTTATTAAAGTTATATTCCCTAGCATATAATAAGTATTTTAAAACATGAGTTAGGACTTTGTGGGATATCTTTATATAAAAATAAACTCCCTGCTTGATGCCTATAGAATATTTGTATCAACCTTAACAATTTCATAGTATGAATATTTTCTATGAGAATGTATAAATTATTCATATTTTATGATATTACAAATCACAGACAAAGGCTTTCACAAATGTGTCACTGAATATTAATCACAGATTCAAATATAGAACTCATTTTCTTATTCAAGATCAAATATCGCAAGATAATTTTTTTTAACATTTCTTAAATAAGAAATATATTTCATTGTTGTTCAGTTGCCAAGTCATGTCTGACTCTTTGCCACCCCATGGACTGTAGCACACCAGGCTTCACCGTCCCTCAGCATCTCCTGGAGTTTGCCCAAGTTCACATTCAATGCACTGGTGATCCCACCCAACCATCTCATCCAAAATTCAAAATGTTGCCAAAATGAAATATGCTGCTTATAAGCATAAATATTTTCATAAAGCAGAAGAAATATATTTATAAGCAGCTTATTCAATGTTGGCAGTATTTGATTAGGCAGAAGTTACCTAAAATTTGAGAAGCTTATCCCTCTATATCCTACAAGGCAGTTTTTGCAAAAATGGGTTTTAGTTCCACTTCTGGCCATGATGGAATCAGAGACATGATTAAGTAGTCCACAATAAGCAACTGAAAACTGGACAAAATAGATTAAACAATCTTTGTTTTTCAGATATTGGATAGCAAGTTGTTCAGTATTGTAATCACTGAGAAATAAAATAGGATCACTTTATTATTGCCTTGGCATTCTGTCTGCAGGCAGTGACTTTATGCATCCATACTTAAATTTACTTACATTTGTTTACCTATTTGGGCTTCCCATGTGGTGCTAGTGGTAAAGAAACTGCCTGCCAATGCAGGAAATGCAGGAGACATGAGTTCCATCCCTGGGTGGGAAAGATCCCCTGGAGGAGAAAATGGCAAACCACTCTAGTATTCTTTCCTGGGGAATTCCTTGGATACAGGAGGCTGGCAGGCTACAGTCCATGGGGTCTCCAAGAGTCAGACATGATTGAGTGACTTAGCATGCATGTACACATTTATCTGTTTATTTGACAATGGGACTGTTTTAAAATTTTACATTATTTTGTTGCTGTAGTTCGGTTGCCCAGTCGGGTCCAACTGCAACCCCATGTACTGCAGCACACCAAGCCTCCCTGTCCCTCACCATCTACAGGAGTTCACCCAAGTTCATGTCCATTGCATCGGTGATGTCATCCAGCCATCACATCCTTTGACGCTGTCTTCTCCTTCTGCCCTCAATCTNTAGTATGAATATTTTCTATGAGAATGTATAAATTATTCATATTTTATGATATTACAAATCACAGACAAAGGCTTTCACAAATGTGTCACTGAATATTAATCACAGATTCAAATATAGAACTCATTTTCTTATTCAAGATCAAATATTGCAAGATAATTTTTTTTAACTTTTCTTAAATAAGAAATATATTTCATTGTTGTTCAGTTGCCAAGTCATGTCTGACTCTTTGCCACCCCATGGACTGTAGCACACCAGGCTTCACCGTCCCTCAGCATCTCCTGGAGTTTGCCCAAGTTCACATTCAATGCACTGGTGATCCCACCCAACCATCTCATCCAAAATTCAAAATGTTGCCAAAATGAAATATGCTGCTTATAAGCATAAATATTTTCATAAAGCAGAAGAAATATATTTATAAGCAGCTTATTCAATGTTGGCAGTATTTGATTAGGCAGAAGTTACCTAAAATTTGAGAAGCTTATCCCTCTATATCCTACAAGGCAGTTTTTGCAAAAATGGGTTTTAGTTCCACTTCTGGCCATGATGGAATCAGAGACATGATTAAGTAGTCCACAATAAGCAACTGAAAACTGGACAAAATAGATTAAACAATCTTTGTTTTTCAGATATTGGATAGCAAGTTGTTCAGTATTGTAATCACTGAGAAATAAAATAGGATCACTTTATTATTGCCTTGGCATTCTGTCTGCAGGCAGTGACTTTATGCATCCATACTTAAATTTACTTACATTTGTTTACCTATTTGGGCTTCCCATGTGGTGCTAGTGGTAAAGAAACTGCCTGCCAATGCAGGAAATGCAGGAGACATGAGTTCCATCCCTGGGTGGGAAAGATCCCCTGGAGGAGAAAATGGCAAACCACTCTAGTATTCTTTCCTGGGGAATTCCTTGGATACAGGAGGCTGGCAGGCTACAGTCCATGGGGTCTCCAAGAGTCAGACATGATTGAGTGACTTAGCATGCATGTACACATTTATCTGTTTATTTGACAATGGGACTGTTTTAAAATTTTACATTATTTTGTTGCTGTAGTTCGGTTGCCCAGTCAGGTCCAACTGCAACCCCATGTACTGCAGCACACCAAGCCTCCCTGTCCCTCACCATCTACAGGAGTTCACCCAAGTTCATGTCCATTGCATCGGTGATGTCATCCAGCCATCACATCCTTTGACGCTGTCTTCTCCTTCTGCCCTCAATCTTTCCCATCATCAGGGACTTTTCCAATGAGAGTGACTATTCGCATTAGGTGGCCAAAATACTGGAGCTTCAGCATCAGTCCTTCCATTTAGTATTCAGGGTTAATTTCCTTTAAGAAAAAAACCATCTCACTTGAAATCTTGTTATATAAAATAAATTTAAAAAACTGAACTCCTTTTATTGAGGAGGGAAGGAAGATGAATTTTGCTTTTAGCACCCTGAACACATTCTTAATGACACTAGTACCAAAACTCTAGAATTACAGTTGGAAAAGCTGTAATAAGATTAACGTATTTTAGCATATTTAGACAGGTTGTAAAGTCTTGGTAGCATGCATTGTTTATATAGTCTATTGAATACACCAAGTTTTGAAATTTAATCAAACTGAAACATATATACACCTGTTCCATGATCTAGCCTCTGTCCATATCACCATAGGGATTTGAATGAGTCTTAACTGTTTGATTGACATTGATCAATCTGTTTTTAACAAAGTTAGCCCAGTTGTTGGAGCAATATAACTTATCCTTTGAATATGTTTGCTTTACATTGAACATGGTTACTTCTGATAGACCAGATTTGCCATTTTAGATGAAAAGTAATTTCCGTATCTAATTTATATTTTCCTGCAAAGGAAGCCCACATTGTTGATGTTTATTTTTAGTCTGAATTATCTTAATAAATTATCATTATCTGAGCATCCAGATTTAAATAGATGATTAATGTAGAATCTATTTAAAATGATGGATTAGAGTGATCTATAATGATAGTCTTTAATCACCATGATTTATTACACCTTTCCGCTAATACAGTCAACCTTCTAAAAATTTATACCTTTTGGACAAAAGTGCACATTTTTATCATTTTCAAATGAGAAAAGCATCATTTTAAAATTAAGTATACGTTTTAGGCAGAGACATTACTTTGCCAACTAAGGTCCGTCTAGTCAAGGCTATGGTTTTTCAAGTAGTCATGTATGGATGTGAGAGTTGGACTGTAAAGAAGACTGAGTGCCAAAGAATTGATGCTTTTGAACTGTGGTGTTGGAGAAGACTCTTGAGAGTCCCTTGGACTGCAAGGAGATTCAACCAGTCCATTCTGAAGGAGATCAGCCCTTGGATGTTCTTTGGAAGGAATGAAGCTAAAGTTGAAACTCCAGTACTTTGGCCACCTCATGCGAAGAGTTGATTTATTGGAAAAGACTCTGATGCTGGGAGGGATTGGGGGCAGAAGGAGAAGCGGACGACAGAGGATGAGATGGCTGGATGGCATCGCCAACTCGATGGACATGAGTCTGAGTGAACTCCGGGAGT
This sequence comes from Neotragus pygmaeus, assembly GCA_006410875.1. Taxonomy (NCBI): domain Eukaryota; kingdom Metazoa; phylum Chordata; class Mammalia; order Artiodactyla; family Bovidae; genus Neotragus; species Neotragus pygmaeus. Next base: position 16,737 of record SJYV01041763.1, read on the forward strand.
TGGTGATGGACAGGGAGGCCTGGATGTGCTGCAATTCATGGAGTCGCAAAGATCTGGACACGACTGAGTGACTGAACTGAATTGAACTGAACTTTAGGCTATATTAAAAAAAAAAGAAACTACAATGGCTAGCCTAGAATATAATTGTCATTCATTGAATCATTCAACTGCTTTCCTTTTAATATACTTACTTGAGATTTTTGTAAGAAATGAAAGTGTTTATGATTAGTTTTCAGTATATACATATATGTATATGAATTTTTAACTTAAAATCATTGTTGTGGTCTTTCTTATTTTGTCTAAAATGTGTTTTAAAGCTAGAATAAATATTCCATATTTATTCTAATTTATTATAATAGTGAATTATCTAATGATTTAACATTTTAAGGATTTAAAAACTTCTCAACACATTAACTATATCCAATATTTTCTCTTGATGTACATTATAGGAAGAAAGAAAAAACTTAAATTTGAAAACAATTAAGTTGCATTCCCTCCATAATCCATAGCTCTTGTTAATTTTGACTCTTTTTAATGGGAAGGATTTTGCATTTTCTTGGGACATTGGTGTACTATTTATTGATATAGAAGTCAAAATGCCTAATTTCTTTTTTTTTCCAAGAGTGAACTTTTACCTTTTATTTTTTTAAAATAAATTTATTTTAATTGGAGGTTAATTACTTTACAATATTGGTTTTGCCATACATAAACATGTGTCCACCACAGGTATACACGTGTTCCCCATCCTGAACCCCCCTCCGTCCTACCTCTCTGTACCATCCCTCTGGGTCATCCCAGTGCACCAGCCCTGAGCATCCAGTATCATGCATTGAACCTGGACTGGTGATTCGTTTCATATATAATATTATACATGTTTCCATGCCATTCTCCCAAATCATACCACCCTCTTCCTCTCCCACAGTGTCCAAAAGACTGTTCTATACATCTGTGTCTCTTTTGCTGTCTCACATACAGGGTATCGTTACCATCTTTCTAAATTCGATATATATGCGTTAGTATACTGTATTGGTGTTTTTCTTTCTGGCTTACTTCACTCTGTATAATAGGTTCTAGTTTCACCCACCTTATGAGAACTGATTCAAATGCATTCCTTTTAATGGCTGAGCAATACTACATTGTGTTTATGTACCACAGCTTTCTTATCCATTCATCTGCTGATGGACATCTAGGTTGTTTCCATGTCCTGGCTATTATAAACAGTGCTGTGATGAACATTGGGGTACACATGTTTCTTTCAATTCTGGTTTCCTNCTTCTTCATCATGAATCATATAGCTTTTCTACTTGCAGTTCAAAAATAGATACCTAATTGTTATCTTAATTAGATATGGTAAATTTGAGTTAAAGCAAAGAAAGCGTAATGAATTAAAAAGAGAAAAAAGATTTTATTGTTATCCTAATAGCTATTTCTTGCCTTCCTTTTTCTGAATTTTTTCTAAGAATATGCCTCCTTCTTGTTTGAAGTGTCTGCAGTATCATTCACAGTTCCTTTTAAAAGATGGGTAAATGCTAGATGGTGACAATGGTATTATGATAGAATTATATGATTTACTCAACTCCATAAGTAAGAAAATAAGTTTGTGCTTGAATTACCCATAGCCACAGTCTCCACATATAAGCTATAGGGTCCAGTTCTGCATTTCTATACCATGTTTTAGCCAAGAGTGTTTTAGTCAGGGTTACAGTAAAGTGCAAATTTCCAAAGCAAATATGCAAACTGTTAAAGATTCGGGAATTTATGTGAGTACTGCAAGGTCTCTACCTGAATTCCTTTCCTTTACCATGAAAACTTTATTTTTTCAGCGAAGTGTCTAGAATTCTGTTCTCAGTGACTTCCTGGCCAAAGAAAAATATCACTCTTCTTAAGCCTACCAGGTTACTTGCATTTTAAAGTTTTCAGCTCACTCTGGGATGAAAAAATCTGGCTATGCTGGAATGAATTTCTACCATCACTGAGCAAATTGGGAATGAAGATTTTGGAACTAGCGATCTAATTTTCTAAAATCTTATCACCTAGGCAGCAGCATATACTGCTCTCTTCTGAGACCGGCTCTGCTGTTCCTATTACTTAGCATATCAGTGTCAGAGCTTGAAACACCCTTGACCCTGGGAAAATAAGCAAAGTTTCAATGTATCATATCTCTGCAAAAATGAAGTTTTTATAATGAGGTTCCCTCATATAATACTTTAATTTCAGTGGTTTTGTAAGATTCAATCAGTACATTTTAAAAACATGTGGAGATCCTTTAAGGATGATAGTTACCCAATAGAAAGATTTTCTGTTACCTGCTATCTTCTGTCACATTTCATATTAAAAAAATATAGCTTCGATATTTGAGGGAAAGAAAAGTGTGTTGGGGGTAGGATTTCCTAAGTGTTTTATGATGGAATAATGGAGATATATGAAATTAATTCATGAATGCAAGCAGTTTTACAATGCAGGTCATAAAAACTATATTTGATGAACAGTTCTTGTTCAGAATTAATGTTCACATTTTCTCAAATTTCTGTCTGTCATTTAGATTGAAGTGATTTCACTTTAGATTTGCCAGTTCACTTAACCTCATGATTCTCTTCTATAATGTTTTGTCATTTTTCAAATTTTCAATTTCTATACGGCTTTTTGGCAGCAATAATTCACTATCTACCAAAAGTGCTGGAATATGTTATATTATATCCTAAGTAAAATTTTCATATTACTTAAGATGTTCCTTAGTAATTTTCTATTGCCTAGAAACACTAATAAAAACTTTATATTTTGGGTCATTTCTAGATTTAACTATTAAGTTAGAAGTTATGCCTCAGTTCAGTTCAGTCCAATCACTCAGTCGTGTCTGACTCTTTGTGATCCCATGGACTGCAGCACGCCAGGCTTTCCTGTCCATCAACAACTCCCAGAGCTTACTCAAACTCATGTCCATTGCATCATGATGCCATCCAGCCATCTCATCCTCTGTCATCCTCTTCTCCTCCTACCTTCAATCTTTCCCAGCATCAGGGTCTTTTCACTGAGTCAGTTTTTCGCATCAGGTAACCAAGTTTTGGAGTTTCAGCTTCAGCATCAGTCCTTCCAATGAACATTCAGGACTGATTTCCTTTAGGATGGACTAGTTGGATCTCGTTTCAGTCCAAGGGACTCTCAAGAGTCTTATTCAACACCACAGGTCAAAAGCATCAATTCTTTGGTGCTCAGCTTTTTTTAAAGTCCAACTCTCACATCCGTACATGACTACTGGGAAAACCATAGCTTTGACTAGACAGACCTTAGTTGGGAGTGTAGTGTTTCTGCTTTTCAATATGCTGTCTACCTAGCTTTTCTTTCAAGGAGAAAGTGTCTTTTAATTTCATGGCTGTGAAGTTATGCCTGCTTACTATTAATTATATCTTCCAATACATGGGACCAATCTATAGACTATTTGTAGTAAACTTGCTAAAGCTGATTCCAAAAGCCAAATGGGTCATTTACAGTCTTAAGACTAGAAAAAGAGAAGAAAACTGAGTCGTTTTAAGCTAGTTATGTCCAAATGCTTCACTAATTATTGTTGGCAAGTGTGAGTCATAATGATCAATGCTCCATCATCATTTCAGGACACATAGACAAATTAAAAAACTATTATACTGCTTGGCTTTATTAGCTACCATATTTCCTACTGAGTTTCAATGCTAGAGTCAATTTTTGCCCAATTAATTGCTATAGCAAGTTCCAATTATCAGTTCAGTAAGTAGCCTTTCTCTTTCAATTTCTTTGTTTCAGGGTTCACAAGTGCTTAACAATCACAAATACATATGTGCCCAGTCATGTCTGACTCTTTGCTACCCTATGGACTGTAGCCTGCCTGGGTCCTCTATCCATGAGATTTTTCAGGCAAGAGTACTGGAGTGGGTTGCCTTTCCTCCTCCAGGAGATCTTCCTGACCCAGGGATGGAACTTGTGTCTCTTGCATTGGCAGGTGGATTCTTTACCACTGAGCCACCTGGGAAGCCCCAACAATTACATAGCCATAAGAAGAAACTCCTTAGCATGTGCCTAAAATATTAATAAATTCATTCTCACATAAGGAGCATTTTACCATGACGCTACTTTGGTCCTCAGTTTCTGTTGAAACCCAGAAATATAAGTTATATGTTTCAAAGGAGGATTCCAGACTTCTTTGTAATTCATGCAAAGATGGTTTCTGCAAATATCATCAGTCAACCAAAGAGGATAGAAGAGATAAGAAAAGCACTGGAGATTAAGGGAGATTAATTGAAAAAGTTGTTACTCTACTGGGAGTTCGTCTCCCAAACCAAAGCCCAGAAAAGGTGCGTCAGGACAGTGACCTAGATCCTTTGATATTGGTTTCCCACAGTGAAAGTGAAAGTCCGAATCTTTGTGACCCCATGGACTGTAGCCCACCAAGCTCCTTCATCCATGGAATTTTCCAGGCAAGAATACTGGAGTGGGTTGCTATTTCCTTCTCTAGGGCGTCTTCCCGACTCAGGGATCGAACCCAGGTCTCCCACATTGCAGGCAGACGCTTTTACCCGCTGAGCCGCCAGGGAAGTCCACAGTGAACACGTGTTCAGTTCATGACTGAGAAACAGACATGCAAGAAGTTGGCTCTGTAACTTGTAATGGCGGGAAAAGGAGCGATGTTAGCGCTAGACTCTGGGAAGTCAGAGGTCTGTGAGTGCTTCCCAGAGATGAGAGAAAATCAGCGTGAAGTTGCTGTAAAACTCATCTCGGAGGGCATCCTGGAGACCAGTGGGAACTACAGTAAGAAGGAGAAAGAGAAGGAAGAAGAGGAGGAGAAGTGGCCTTGAAAGCATATATCCAGGTGCTCAGATGCTCCGGGTAGAGCGGTGATGGGAAGAACTGCTGATCTCCACAGGCCCGCAGGACATAGGATCAGCAGGGAGAGTGGCAGCTCTTTACAGGAGCAGGCCATGCACGTGTTCTTCTCTCATCGTCCTAACAACCTGAAATCTAGAGTCTCAAAATCAGAGTCAGCAAGGAGAGTGGAAACGCAGATGGAGAAAAAGGGAAAGCAAACACTTCCGCCCCTTTTCTTGACTGGTTTCCAGCAGCCAGAGCTGGGGGAGGGGGCTCCCTTTGAATGCAATTCGAAGATTTACTCATAACTGGAATCGAGTATATTATTTACGTGAACCTTTTTGTGAGTAGAAATAACTGAAGCTCCTGTTATCATCTGAAAATAGCCAGAGGACTCATGAACAACTATTTTATTTGTTGTCTAATGGAGCAGGGAAGAACAAGTGTCTAAAATAGATTGCTATGGACTGTGGAGAGAAGAGATAAAATGCAGGGCTTTTAAAATTTGATCCTGTGAGGCCTGCTTTTTAACTCTAACAGAGCACGTGCATGTGTGCTAAGTTGCTTCAGTCGTGTCCGACTCTTTGCAACCCCATGGACGTAGCCAGCCAGGCTCCTCTGTCCATGGGTATCTCCCGGCAAGCATACTGGAGTGGGTTGCCATGCTTGCCTCCAGAGGGTCTTCCCCACCGAGGGATCAAACCCCTGCCTCCTACCTCTTCTGCATTGGCAGATGGGGTCTTTACCACTATGGCCACCTGCCACCTGGGAAACCCCTAATCAGATGCACATTCAGGGTAAAAATGAATGGGTAAGTGAAATGAATGAATGAATGAATGAGCAAATAAACAAAACCAAATAATAAACACTTTTCTAAATCCAGTTTCCTCTACTGATATATTCGCCTAGCTCCTTATATTAACCGTTCAATTATAGCCCCCTTTTTTTTCCTGAAAATATTACTTTATATGTCTTTCTATTGAAATGTTTCCTATTACTTTTTAAAAAATTATTTGGGTATGTATAGTATCAAATTATGTATCTCAAGAAAACTTTTAGAAATCAAAATTTCTTTGATTTAATGGCTTTTCATATATTCATCCTCAGATATATTTATGAATTTGTCATGACATTGTCATTTATGCTTTTAAGATTTCTTTATTATGAGATATATAAACCATTTAAAGCAATAGATGTGACATTAAATTCTGTGAGAAACACCACTTTCAAAATTATTATTACATTTAAAGTCATTAGAATCAATCATTTGATTAAAATGAAATCATTTTAATTTTGTATTATTTAACTTTATATGTACTTCATATTACTTTAGCTTTATAAAATATAGCCTTATAGATACATTAATATTTAGCTAAATTAAGGGTGTCCTCTTTATGCAAATAAATAGAATATATATGAAATAAACAGAATTATATTAACCAGATAATTCTGGATATTATATAACATAAGGGAAAAGGGGGCATTATCATTTATGCTTTTAAGGTTTCTTTACTATGGGGCATAGAAACTATTTCAGGTCATAGGTGGGATTTAAGTGATGGTAAATTCTGTGAGCAAATTAGTTGGGGAGCAACATCCACCCCTTATGGTGAACGTGAACATCTGTGGTGCTGACCCCACATTCTGCCTCCATTCATATCATCAGAGGCAGCGCTGGAGCTCCAGGAAAGTTTCTGTCCTGGACATCAGCTCAGTATCTGAGTGTCATTGCTTCTGGACACTTCAACACTGGAGCCAGGAAGTAGATGTAGATGCACGTGTACTGAACCAGGGACGCCTGGCATGTTGCAGCCCATGGGGTCACAAAGAGCTGGACACAACTTGGCAACTGCACAACAACAACATACTCACTCATGCATATGCAGGTCTGTCTATGTGTGTGTGTGTGTGTGTAAGTATGTATTTATGTCTGTCTGTCCATCTATCCATAATGAGTTCATACTGACACCTCTGATTTCATTGCAGCATCACAGAGTTCTTTTTGGTCTTCCCTCTTTCTCACACAGAGAGATTATATTTTCAACCTTCATATACACATAAAATAGATTACCAACCAGATTACAACATTTATGCACAGCTTCTGTTTTTAACCTTACAGTGTCTATTCAAGAAACCATTTAAAAATTTTTCTTAGATTAGTTCTTTCCTCACCTTCCACTTTCAGCATGTTTATATTATAAATTTGTAATGGAGTTAGGTTTATTTATTAGTGTTTATATTCCCTTTGTGGGATCCTGCCAAATCATGCTTGGTTTCCTTTTTTATTTATATATATTTTAAATTAAATTCTGCTTCCCTCTCAGGCTCACACTGTCTCCCACACAAGTTCTATGTTGTCTTTATGAAGTCTACAATATGGGTTTTTATTTAAGTTGGTTATTCAAGCGAAATTGATCTGGATGCTGCAGATGTACAGAATGTGTGAGGCTGTTTGGTTAACCTGTCATGTAGTTACTGAACAAGAACCATGACTGAAAGCATGTTTAAAGGAAAGATGACTGACAGTATATCTAATAGTAGATCCTCAGCTGTTAGAAAGTAGCTCAGAGAAACAATAAATGCATGGATCAATATTTTACTTTGGCTTGTGAATCTTTTTTATAATGGATACTTGGCTCCTAAAAAATGTCCTTTAATTTTCAAATGATATATCTTTCTCTTATGGACTGAACTTTTGTGTTCTTCCCAAAATGCATATGTTTAAACCATAACTTTCAATTGGATGGTATTTGGAGGTGGAGGCTTTGGAGGTAATCAGGTCATAGGATGGGGGAAAGCTTCAATATAGGGTTAGTACCCTTAGAAGATGAGACAGAGGGAGCTTGCTTTCTCTCTCTGCTCTTCACTATGTGAGGTCACAATAAGAAGATTGTCCTCAGTAAACCAGGAAGATGGCACTCGCCTAAAATCCACCCAAACTGGGTCCCTTGGGCTTCCAGAACTGTGAGAAATGAAAGATTGTTGTATCAGTCACCAAGTATAATGTACTTTTGTCTGATCAACCACTAGATAAGAAACACAAAATCAGGGCTTAGATTCTAACCCACTTGATTTGGAAGACTTTGGTGGTTTGGAATTATATTGGTAGCATGCAAAAGACACTAGGCATGATACAGCAGAGACAAGGTCGATCAGTAAGTAATGAAATAGTTAAAGAGGAAAGTGTGAAAACAACTTACAGGATATTTTGATAAGAACCAATCCCAGAAACTTCAGGCTATATAGGGTTAAACTGAATCATCCCAGTGGGGGCTTTTGAAAACATTACTGTCATGACCAGCAAGAAAAATTCAAGTGATGAAGCCATACTTCATTTTTTCTAACATGAATTTAACTTTGTTACACATCAGAAAATTTAATTGGTAAGGTGAGCTGCCATTGGATAGGTATGGATGTGAAATATTAATAGGTAGAAAAAAAGACGCCTAACCTAGTAACAAGTTCAAAATGGTATGATGCCTTCTTTACTCTCAGAAATGATTCTAAGATTCTCACTGAGAAAGAGTAGCTCTAGATTTTCTGTGTGTTGTTTTCCTGTAAGTCTTGTTGGGAAAATTTTTCCAATGTGATAAAACTTGTAAATCAACTATACTCCAACAACAAAAAATTTTTTTAATGTGATAAACTGAGAGAGTAATTTAGTAGTGTATTTTGGCTTTGATATTTCAAGGCATTCTTTTATATAGAATGCTTCATTGCAGTTATGTTCAAGGTGACAGCCCTCTATTAATTTTAATGCCCAGAAAAATTATTAAGAGATCACCATTTACCTTCATGAGTAATTATATCTGAAGTTAGGAAAACAACCTAAAATCAGGTTATATGTACTAAATTGAAGCAACACACATCATATGCATTTATAGAGAACTATTTGCTAACCTCACTGTAGCATAAAACCAACGTCTTATACATTATTTCCAAAAATAATATCTTTTTTATTCCCCACGTGTTCCTCTCTATCTCTCCATTTCTCCAAAGAAAAAAATGTCGATGGTATTGGCAACTAAAAGTTGAAATTGGAAACCAAAGTATACATTTTTAACGTCTAGAAGAAGAAAAAAACTGCATGGATTTAAAAATAAATGCTTGCTCTTATCAGTGAAGTAGAGGGAAGAGGGTTGAGTCAACCAAACGTTCCAGGGTTCCATCCACCAGAAGGAAGGGAGGCCTGTCCAAGTGAGGGGACAACTTGAGCAGTCCACTGTCTTCATCACAGACTTGCAGTTACCCATGGTGCTTCCATCGTGGCTCAGCTGGTAAAGAATCCACCTGCAATGTGGGAGACCTGAGTTCCATCCCTGGGTTGGGAAGATTCCTTGGAGAAGAGAACAGCTATCCACTGCAGTATCCTGGCCTGAAGAACTCCAGGGACTCTATCATCCATGGGGTCACAAAGAGTCAGACACGACTGAGTGAGTGACTTTCTTTGTCTTTCATATTACATTTTATGACTTGTCTCTCTTCTTTGAAGAGCTTCTTGAGAATAAGTATCAAGAATTGCTGAACTTAGTGGTTACATATAAAATTTTAGAATATAATTCTTTGGGAATTAAATATCGAGTTAATTGTCCTTTTTGCAACAATGAACATGAGAGTGCAGATATTTTTTGAGATCTTGATTTTAATACTTTTGTATATATACCCATAAATGGGACTGCTGGATTATGTGGTAGTTCTATTTTTAAATTTTGAGGAAATTCCATTCTGTTTTCATAGTGTCTACACCATTTTGTTTTTCCACTAACCATGAATAAGAACTTGAATTTCTTCACACTCTCGCCAATATTTATCTTTTTTCTTTTTTGATAATAGCCATTCTAGTGGCAAATAGATGGGAAAAAAAATGAAACAGTGACAGACTTTATTTCTTGGGCTCCAGAATCACTGCAGATGGTGACTGCAGCCATGAAATTAAAAGATGCTCCTTGGAAGAAAAGCTATGACAAATCTAGACAGTCCTTTAAAAAGCAGAGACATTACCAACAAAGGTCCATATAGTCAAAGCCATGGTTTTCCAGTAGTCATATATGGATGTGAGAGTTGGACCATAAAGAAGGCTGAGTGCCAAAGAATTGATGCTTTTGAACCATGGTGCTGGAGAAGACTCTTGAGAGTTCCTTGGATGGTAAGGAGATTAAACTAGTCAATTCTGAAGGAAATCAACCCTGAATATTCATTGGAAGGACTGATGTTGAAGTTGATGCTCCAATACTTTGGCCACTTGATGCGAAGAGCTGACACGTTGGAAAAGACCCCTATGCTGGGAAAGATTGAGGGCAGGAGGAGAAGGAGACGACAGAGGATGAGATTGGAATCACTGACTCAATGGACATGAGTTTGAGCAAACTCTGGGAGATAGTGAAGGACAGGAAAGGCTGATGCTGCAATCCATGGGGTCACACATAATTGGACAGGACTTAGCGACTGAACAACAAAATCCTGATGGTATGAAGTGATATCTCATTGTGGTTTTGATGGGCATTTCCCTGATGATTAGTGATGCTGAGCATCTTTTCATATACCTGTTGATTATATGCATGTCTTCTTTGGAGAAATTTCCATTCCAGTCCTTTGTCCATTTTAAAATGTTTGTTGTTGTTGTTTTAATTTTGTTTTTTTGCTATTGACTTATAGACCTTTTGTTTATATTTTGGATATTGACCCCTTATCAGATATATAATTTGCAAAATTTTTTCCCATCCCTTAGGTTGCTTTTCACTGTGTTGAATTTTTCTTTTGCTGTGCAGAACTTTCTAGTTTGATGTAGTCCCATGTGTCTCTTTCAGCTTTTGTTGCTTATCCTTTTGGTATAAATCATTGCCTAGGCTAATGTCATGAGTTTTTCCCTTGTTTGTTTTTTCTAGGAGTTTTGCAGTTTAAAGTTTTACATTTAAATCTTTAACATCTAGCCTTTAAAAAGAAGGAAATCCTGACATGCATGACAACTTGGATAAGCCTGGAAGACATTATTGTAAATGAAACAAGCAAATCACAAGAGGACAAACACTTCATGATTCCACTTATATAAGGTATCTGCTGCTGCTGCTGCTGTCACTTCAGTTGTGTCTGACTCTGTGCGACCCCATAGACAGCAGCCCACTAGGCTCCCCCGTCCCTGGGATTCTCCAGGCAAGAATGCTGGAGTGGGTTGCCATTTTCTTCACCAATGCATGAAAGTGAAAAGTGAAAGTGAAGTTGCTCAGTCATGTCCGACTCTTAGCAACCCCATGGATTGCAGCCTACCAGGCTCTTCTGTCCATGGGACTTTCCCAGACAAAAGTACTGGAGTTGGGTGCCATTGCCTTCTCTGATACAAGGTATCTAGAATAGTCAAACCCATAGAAACAGGGACTAGAACGGTAAGTGCCAGATATTGAGGGGAAAGTAAAACAGGGAATTGTTCGGCAGATATAAAGTTTCAGTTATAAAAGATGAATAAGTTCTAGAGATCCGCTGTACAACACTGCGGCTATAGTTAATACTGTATTATGCAGTTAGCATTTTGTTAAGAGAGGGGATCTTATGTTAAGTGTTCTTACCAAAATAAATAAATAAGTTTAAAACATACAGATGGCCAATAAGCATATGAAAAGATGCTCAACCTTGCAAATCAAAATGACAGTGAGGTTTCACCTCACACTGGTCAGAATGGCCATCATTGAAAAGTCTACAAATAATAAATTCTGAAGAGGGTGTGGTGAAAAGGGAACCCTCCTACCCTGTTGGTAGGAATGTAAATTGGTGCAGCCACTATGCGAAACAATATGGAGGTTCCTTTAAAAACTAAAAATAGAGTTACCATATGATCCATCAATCCCACTCCTGAGGATATATCTGAAAAAGATGAGAACTCTAATTCAAAAAGGTACATGCATCCCAGTGTTTATAGCAGCACTATTTATAATAGTTAAGCCAAGGATGGAACCTGAATGTCCATTGGCAGGTAAATGAATAAAGAAGATGTGGAGAGTATGTGTATGTGTGTATACACACACACATATATACAATGGAATACTACTCAACCTAGAAAAATAATGAAATAATGCCATTTGACACAACATGGGTGGACCTAGAGATTACCATACTAAATTGTAAGTCAGAGAGAGACAAATAAATGACATCACTTAAATATGGGATCTAAATTTAAAAATCATACAAATGAGCTCATTTACAAAACAGAAATACAGATATAGAAAACAAACTTATGGTTTCCAAAGTGGAAGGGCAAGAGGGATAAATTAGGAGTTTTGGATTAGCAGATACACACATTGCTATATAAAAAATAGATAAACAATAAGGACCTACTACATAGCACAGGGAACTGTATTCAATATCTTGTAATAAACTATAATGGAAAAGAAAAAAAGAATTGTTTGATGTAAATAGGAAATAAAATACTGTATTTAAAAATGTTAATGCCACAAATTAATTTAGAACATACCAGGTGAGTGGCAAAGTTTTTCATGTTGAATCATAACATTCAAATTTTTAGTTTATCTGGAATTAATTTTTTTCTATGAAGTGAAGTTAGACTAACTTTGTTAGGTTCTTCCTGAAGAAGAAGCAATTATATCTATACTAATCTGGCTTTTCCTGGTGGCTTGGAGGTTAACGCGTCTGCCTCCAATGCAGGAGACCCGGGTTTGATCCCTGGGTCAGGAAGATCCCCTGGAGAAGGAAATGGCAATCCACTCCAGTATTTTTGCCTGGAGAATCCCATGGACAGAGAAGCCTAGTAGGGTTATAGTCCATGGGGTCGCAAAGAGTCGGACATGACTGAGCGACTTCACCTCACCTATTCTGACTTTTGGTTTCTATGCTTTTCTCCCTTGGTTTCTATGGTTCATTTTACATATATTATGCTATATTAACTTGAAAAAAGGAAATCTCCTGGTGATTATATGGAGGAAATGTTGCTTAATATTACAGTTACTTCCCTAATCATCTCTTTGTTCCACTACAATTTGTCTACCATATACTTCACCTCGACAGGCATTCTTATGGATCTGTTTTGGGAGTGGTGGTGATTCTTTTCTTTTGAATTTAAATATCTGAAAATTCACCTTTCCAGAAACCTCTGGTTCCATTTTTTTTTTTAATGGACCATTTTAAAAGTCTTTATTGATTTTGTTGTTGTTTGGTCACTAAATTGTGTCCGACTCTTTGGCAACCTTGTGGCCTATAGCCACCAGGCTCCTCAGTCCATGGGATTTCCCAGGCAGGAATACTGGAGTGGGTTGCCATTTTCTTCTCTAGTGGGTCTGCCCAACCCAGGGATAGAACCTGGGTCTCCTGCACTGACAGGCAGATTCTTTACCACTGTGACACCTGGAAAGCCCCACAATATTGCTTCTGCTTTATGTTTTGGCTTTTCGGCTATGAGGTTTATAGGATCTTAGCTCCTAGACCAGGGATCGAACCTGTACCCCCCGTATTGGAAGGGGAAGTCTTAACCACTGGACCACTAGGGAAGTCCCAGCCTCCATGCTTTTTAAGGGAAGAAAATTTCAGATTAAATGAAAATTCCTCTGACACTCAACTCTTATTGAGCAATCTTTCAGGCTCTTTCTTAAATTCACCTCAATAAACAACAGGATTAAAGCATGAAAAATATGGTGAATTATCTGAATTCTTCATTCGGTTTACCAGATTGGTCTTTGAGGATTGTCTATAAATGACCCAAATTCTAGCCAAGAGCAGTTCTACTTTAGAGCCACTCTGAATGTCACTTTGTTATTGCAACATATCCAATCCCCCAACTCTGGTACTTGGTACAGGGGTGTTGAAAAAGTGAAGCCATTTCTTTTCTGTTGTTTTTCACTTGAGTGGCCAAAAATATTTTATTTTTATCCAAAATAACAACAGCACACTGCTAGGTTTCTGCCTCAAGGTCATGTAAACTTCCTAGTCCATATTCTAAAGTTGTCCACTGGCAAGCTGATGGATTTACTCTCCGGGGACATTGTCCTTGTCTTTTAAATTTATAACATCAAGTATGAAATGACAAGTTTTTTAACTCTAGAAGAGGAAGACAGCTAAGCCTTCTGCAAATCCATGGCATTTCTGAAGTCTCTGGGCATCCAATCACTTAGGCCACAAGGGTAGATATGTGAAGAGCAAGGAGCTGTGTCTTGAACATCACACCAGGAAGAAGGTGTAGGAAGATCAGTGTAACATTTTAGCTTTTAAGTGACTAGGACCACCAAGAGAGTGACTTTCTCCAACTCATTTCTCTTATGACTCCCGTAGCTGTTTACTACAATAGAGAGAAATCTTTACAAGTTCAGTCGTGCTTGAATATCTAGAAGAGAAGTGATGAACTTGAGGCAAGACTTTTAATAGGAAAATTACAAGAAATATCTCTTTGGGAAATTGGAACAAAGCCATATTTTTCTTCATGCATGCTAAGTTGCTTCAGGCATGTCTGACTCTGCAACCCCATGTATTGTAGCCCACCAGGCTCCTTTGTCAATTGGATTTTTGTGGTAAGAATATTGGAGTGGTTGCCATTCCTTTCTCCAGGGGACCTTCCCAACCTAGGGATTCGAATCCACATCTCCTGCAGCTCCTGAGTTGGCAGGTGGATTCTTTACCTCTTGCGCTATGAGGGAAGTCCCTATTTTTTCTTTATGTGTGTAAATAATTCACATTTTGGAAAATAGAGTTTGNTCTTTGTTACCCTTGTGTTTTTTTTTCTAATTTTGTCTTCCACTCTTTTTTTGCCTTTTGTGATTTAATTGAGCATTGTATGTGATTTAATTTCTCTTCTTTCTTAGCATATCAGTTATACTCTTTTTTTTTTTTTACTATTTTTACACTGAACAAACTTATCTGTGAGATGAATTAAGAATAAGAAACATAACAGATTTTGTTTTTACTTTCACTTACTCTTTTTTCTGTGCACTTTCTTTACTTTTGTAGATCCAACTTTCTGACCTATATCATTTTTTCTTGTCTCAAAAGAGCTTCTTTAACATTTCTTTCAAGGATGGGCTAGTGGCAATGAAGTGCCTCAGTTTTAGTTTGTCTGAGAAGGTCTTTATTTCTGCTTCGCTTGCAAAGGGAAATTTCACAGGATAATTTTCTATATCTTTGATCTTCTGTAATTTGAAATGGTTTGTCTAAGTGTAGAGTTTTTTAATTAAACTTTTCTTTAAAAATTTTTATCCTCTGTTTTTGAGAAGCTTCTTGGACCTGTGGTTTGGTGTCTGATGTTAACTTGGGGAAATTCTCAATTATTATTATTGTTTCATATATTTCTTCTGTTCTTTTCTTTGTTCTCCTTTGGATATTCCCATTTCTCATATGCTATACTTCAGCAGTTGTGCCACAGTCTTTGCATGTTCTGTTTTTTCAGTCTGTGTTCTCTTTGCTTGTCAGTTTTCAAGGATTCTACTGCTGTATGCTCTAGCCCAGAGATTCTTTCATCAGCTATGTCCAGTCTCCTGATAGCCCCTCAAAGGCGCTCTTCATTCTGTTGTAGTGGTTTTTATCTCTAGCATTTCTTTTTGGTTTTTTCTTAGTATCCCCATCTGCTTACATTGCCCATCTGTTCTTGCATGCTGTCTACATTTTCCATTAGAGCCCTTAGTATATAATCTTAACTGTTTTAAATTCCCAGTCTGATAATTCCGCCATCTCTGGTTCTGATTCCTGTTCTGTTTCTTCTAATTGTGTTTTATGTCTTTTGACATACTGTAATTTTTTGTTGATAGCCATGATGACTGGTTACAAGGTACTGCTGTAAATATGTCTTTAGTCGTGGGGTGGTCAGGTTGGTGAAGAATTTGCTAGTTGGATAATTATGTCTCAGTCTTTTAGGGATGCTATGCCTGTGGACTGTGAGCTTCACAAGTGTTTTTAATACTTTTTCTGCTTCTTAAGTGGAAGAGAATGGTTAAAACAGGCAGGAGTTGGGTGTTTCCCTCCTCCCACACGCAAGTCAGGAGCCTGCTGGAGTGGGTATTCACCTTCCCCCAGGTGAGTCAGATTCTGATAACAACCAGAAAGTTGGTCTAAAGTTAACCAGCTTCCCCTGTGGGAAAGTCTTAAGGAGACCAGAGTGCTTTACTGCTAAGTCCCTTCAGTCGTGTTCGACTCTGTGCGACCCCATAGACGGCAGCCCACCAGGCCCCCCCGTCCCTGGGATTCTCCAGGCAAGAACACTGGAGTGGGTTGCCATTTCCTTCTCCAATGCAGGAAAGTGAAAAGTGAAAGTGAAGTCGCTCGGTAGTGTCCAACTTTTAGCGACCGCATGGACTGCAGCCTACCAGGCTCCTCCATCCATGGGATTTTCCAGGCAAGAGTACTGGAGTGGGGTTGCCATTGCCTTCTCCCCAGAGTGCTTTAGGGTAATTCAAAATGGCTCCTCTCCCTTTGTCCTGCAGTTACTGTGAGAGGATTTTTCTCAGCTATTTCCTGTGTGAATCTGGTCTAGACTCTGGAAGAAAATCCCCAGGGTTGTGGGGGTCCCCCTCTGACTGAGTCCCCCTGGAGTTTGTCACTAGAGTTGTCCACATTGAGCCTGCAGCAATTCATCCATTACAGTTCTTGTTTTCCTACGTTGACACTGGTCCCTGTGGTGGTTTCTGCTTGTTCCCCTCTGCTCGGGTAAGTTATTTCCTTCTGTATTTACCTGTTGGTTTGTTCATCCTCATGGGCAGCAGTTTGGTTTGTTTCTCTACCTCATACGGATTCTAAAATAGTTGATATTTTCATTCTCTTTATTTATTTATTTTTTAAACTTGATTTAGGATAGAACGGGGGTTTCTGAGTTCCTTACATGCAGAACCAGAAATGGGAAAGCCCCCTTTATATACTTTAAAATATTTCATTCTTGGTTTGGGTAAATATGTAACAATTTGTTTCTTAGTAACCCATGATCCTATCTTAAATAACTATAAAGCTGTTATATTCCAAAAGAAGAAAAAAAGTATACAGAAAAGCACACAAATTATATATATTCTTATATCTCTGATACTTTACATGCCCCCAAATCTAATTCCCCAGAGAATATCCTTTGTGACTAAAACCACCTTAAAGGGCCACTGGAAAATAAAAAAGATTTGTTCTTTCACCTTGTAAAAAGAAAGGTGTTAGATACCATTAAGGGCTTGCATGGAAAATGTCATGTCTTTAGGTTAAATTGATAGTAAAATATTATGAATATAAATCAGAAATTGTGAGTTGTATGGAAAATCTAAATATTGTCAAAGCTCTTGTTAACTTGCTTCTATCAGAAGCCTGATGCTTGAAATTAGATAGTATTGTGCCATCAGATATAAATTTATTTTGTAATTTTGATGACAACTTTTCTTCTTTAGTTTGAATCAAGTATCTTCTCTGTCTCTTATACACATCTAGATGTGTATAAGAGACAGGTATTTAGATAATATGATAGAAGAATTGCTGACATTTAGGGGATTGGAAGCTGAGTAAAGTTGTTTTAGGTAGTCTTGGGGCAGAGTAGGAATTAGAAGCCAGGGATCAAAAAGATGAATGGGTCTTTCCACTCTTAGGGGGAAGAAAGTACACTGTCGGTCTTGCTTTGTGTCTAGAAGCAACATTTGGTGTTTCATGAGCTTTGCACTTTCTCTTTTATAATTTTTAAAAATTATTATCATTATTTAACTTAGTGTTAATTTCCTGTAGTTGGCTGGGGCCTGAACTTCTCAATGTAAAGTTTTGGTCGTTTGCCTTTGTAGGTTATTATTGTTATTTTAGCAAACAAAGTATCTACCTGAATTCTCTCCCTTTTCCCTCTCACCACTTGGTGTTCTGCACAGTTTCATGATCATTCTTGGGTATCTGCAGGAAGAAGTCAAGGATTTTAAAGTATCTTTTGTGGGCACCACTTTCCACTGAAACCATAGGACAGTAGTAGTGGAACTAAGACTCACCAGGTGTCACAGAAAGTCATATTTTAACACAATTTCTAATATATTCAAACCTCATCATAAGTCTACAAAGCAGATGCTATTATTTTCATCCCTTTTTTAGAACTTGTAAAAAATTAATAAACATGAACTTCAATTAAACAGAGCCAAGAGACCTGAAAGGGAAATTCTCACACCCTAACCACTAGAGCAGAGACAAACAGGAAGATGGGGCTCAGCCAATGAGAGCTGATGACGGCTCAGTCACAGACTTTTTGTTTACTGTAGCTCCTCCAAATTCCTTCCCCCTACCCCGGCTCCCCTGTAAAAGAATTCTGTCCATTTACACAAGGGACTTGCATTTGACTTACCATGGTTGCAGACCCAAAATTGCATTCTTTATTAATCCTGAAAAAAAAAAACAAACCATTTTTGCTAGAGAAATAACTGTCAGTTCATTTATTTTAGGTCAACAAGCTGAAACACAAAGTAATTTGTTCATGGTTTGAACTAAGGCACTCTTGGGTACAGGCTTCCATGGTGGCTCAGGGGTAAAGAATCCTCTTGCAATGTGGGAGATGAGGGTTCAATCCCTGGGTCAGGAAGATCCCATGGAGAAGGAAATGGCAACCAACTCCAGTATTCTTGCCTGGGCAATCACATGGACAGAGGAGCCTGGTGGGTTACAGTCCATGGGGTCGTGAAGAGTTGGAGACGACTGAGCAACTAAACCACCACCACTCTTGGGTACAGAGTCTGTCTGTGATCTCTATCTGTAATTGGTGAATTTACATGATTTACATTCAAAGTGAAATAATATATCCAATAGAATACAGTGGTATTACCATCTACCATATTTGTTACTATTTTCTCTTTGTTACCCTTGTGTTTTTTTTTCTAATTTTGTCTTCCACTCTTTTTTTGCCTTTTGTGATTTAATTGAGCATTGTATGTGATTTAATTTCTCTTCTTTCTTAGCATATCAGTTATACTCTTTTTTTTTTTTTACTATTTTTACACTGAACAAACTTATCTGTGAGATGAATTAAGAATAAGAAACATAACAGATTTTGTTTTTACTTTCACTTACTCTTTTTTCTGTGCACTTTCTTTACTTTTGTAGATCCAACTTTCTGACCTATATCATTTTTTCTTGTCTCAAAAGAGCTTCTTTAACATTTCTTTCAAGGATGGGCTAGTGGCAATGAAGTGCCTCAGTTTTAGTTTGTCTGAGAAGGTCTTTATTTCTGCTTCGCTTGCAAAGGGAAATTTCACAGGATAATTTTCTATATCTTTGATCTTCTGTAATTTGAAATGATTTGTCTAAGTGTAGAGTTTTTTAATTAAACTTTTCTTTAAAAATTTTTATCCTCTGTTTTTGAGAAGCTTCTTGGACCTGTGGTTTGGTGTCTGATGTTAACTTGGGGAAATTCTCAATTATTATTATTGTTTCATATATTTCTTCTGTTCTTTTCTTTGTTCTCCTTTGGATATTCCCATTTCTCATATGCTATACTTCAGCAGTTGTGCCACAGTCTTTGCATGTTCTGTTTTTTCAGTCTGTGTTCTCTTTGCTTGTCAGTTTTCAAGGATTCTACTGCTGTATGCTCTAGCCCAGAGATTCTTTCATCAGCTATGTCCAGTCTCCTGATAGCCCCTCAAAGGCGCTCTTCATTCTGTTGTAGTGGTTTTTATCTCTAGCATTTCTTTTTGGTTTTTTCTTAGTATCCCCATCTGCTTACATTGCCCATCTGTTCTTGCATGCTGTCTACATTTTCCATTAGAGCCCTTAGTATATAATCTTAACTGTTTTAAATTCCCAGTCTGATAATTCCGCCATCTCTGGTTCTGATTCCTGTTCTGTTTCTTCTAATTGTGTTTTATGTCTTTTGACATACTGTAATTTTTTGTTGATAGCCATGATGACTGGTTACAAGGTACTGCTGTAAATATGTCTTTAGTCGTGGGGTGGTCAGGTTGGTGAAGAATTTGCTAGTTGGATAATTATGTCTCAGTCTTTTAGGGATGCTATGCCTGTGGACTGTGAGCTTCACAAGTGTTTTTAATACTTTTTCTGCTTCTTAAGTGGAAGAGAATGGTTAAAACAGGCAGGAGTTGGGTGTTTCCCTCCTCCCACACGCAAGTCAGGAGCCTGCTGGAGTGGGTATTCACCTTCCCCCAGGTGAGTCAGATTCTGATAACAACCAGAAAGTTGGTCTAAAGTTAACCAGCTTCCCCTGTGGGAAAGTCTTAAGGAGACCAGAGTGCTTTACTGCTAAGTCCCTTCAGTCGTGTTCGACTCTGTGCGACCCCATAGACGGCAGCCCACCAGGCCCCCCCATCCCTGGGATTCTCCAGGCAAGAACACTGGAGTGGGTTGCCATTTCCTTCTCCAATGCAGGAAAGTGAAAAGTGAAAGTGAAGTCGCTCGGTA
Source organism: Neotragus pygmaeus (assembly GCA_006410875.1). Classification (NCBI taxonomy): domain Eukaryota; kingdom Metazoa; phylum Chordata; class Mammalia; order Artiodactyla; family Bovidae; genus Neotragus; species Neotragus pygmaeus. The sequence goes on from SJYV01041763.1 coordinate 36,900, forward strand.
GTGTCCAACTTTTAGCGACCGCATGGACTGCAGCCTACCAGGCTCCTCCATCCATGGGATTTTCCAGGCAAGAGTACTGGAGTGGGCTGCCGTTGCCTTCTCCCCAGAGTGCTTTAGGGTAATTCAAAATGGCTCCTCTCCCTTTGTCCTGCAGTTACTGTGAGAGGATTTTTCTCAGCTATTTCCTGTGTGAATCTGGTCTAGACTCTGGAAGAAAATCCCCAGGGTTGTGGGGGTCCCCCTCTGACTGAGTCCCCCTGGAGTTTGTCACTAGAGTTGTCCACATTGAGCCTGCAGCAATTCATCCATTACAGTTCTTGTTTTCCTACGTTGACACTGGTCCCTGTGGTGGTTTCTGCTTGTTCCCCTCTGCTCGGGTAAGTTATTTCCTTCTGTATTTACCTGTTGGTTTGTTCATCCTCATGGGCAGCAGTTTGGTTTGTTTCTCTACCTCATACGGATTCTAAAATAGTTGATATTTTCATTCTCTTTATTTATTTATTTTTTAAACTTGATTTAGGATAGAACGGGGGTTTCTGAGTTCCTTACATGCAGAACCGGAAATGGGAAAGCCCCCTTTATATACTTTAAAATATTTCATTCTTGGTTTGGGTAAATATGTAACAATTTGTTTCTTAGTAACCCATGATCCTATCTTAAATAACTATAAAGCTGTTATATTCCAAAAGAAGAAAAAAAGTATACAGAAAAGCACACAAATTATATATATTCTTATATCTCTGATACTTTACATGCCCCCAAATCTAATTCCCCAGAGAATATCCTTTGTGACTAAAACCACCTTAAAGGGCCACTGGAAAATAAAAAAGATTTGTTCTTTCACCTTGTAAAAAGAAAGGTGTTGGATACCATTAAGGGCTTGCATGGAAAATGTCATGTCTTTAGGTTAAATTGATAGTAAAATATTATGAATATAAATCAGAAATTGTGAGTTGTATGGAAAATCTAAATATTGTCAAAGCTCTTGTTAACTTGCTTCTATCAGAAGCCTGATGCTTGAAATTAGATAGTATTGTGCCATCAGATATAAATTTATTTTGTAATTTTNAATTGATAGTAAAATATTATGAATATAAATCAGAAATTGTGAGTTGTATGGAAAATCTAAATATTGTCAAAGCTCTTGTTAACTTGCTTCTATCAGAAGCCTGATGCTTGAAATTAGATAGTATTGTGCCATCAGATATAAATTTATTTTGTAATTTTGATGACAACTTTTCTTCTTTAGTTTGAATCAAGTATCTTCTAGGATAATGGTTTTCAGCTGGGGTTAGACATCCCTTACCTATGGAGTTTTGTTAATATGCAGACTTAACAGAAGCTCTTGATTATCTTGATGTATTAATAATATATTCTAGTGATAAATTGGTATATTAATGGCATATAACCTAATGATATTATATATTTTATTTGAGATCTTTTTCCTCTGTAAAATTTATATTCACCCATTTTTATATATTAGATATGGTATCTAGTCTTCTGAAATTCATTTCTTGGATTGACTTCGTTTTGCACACTTCAGAAGTAACCACATTTCCCTGCTGCCTTCTTTTCTTAATGAACCCACATCAAATCTTTCACTTTTGAAAACTATCAGCAAAATATAGCCATAGCCATTTTACTGTTTTAAATAGTTTTAACCAATTATTTTTTACTATGGTCAAAAGCCTTCATGTATACAAAACTTGGCATATTGTGAAGCCATAGAAATACCCTCTAGAACCACTATTAGAGCAGGCAATTAATGCTTCACCCACTCCTTAGTTCTGCAGGGTAATCCCCTAGTCCCTATTCTGGAGCCTGATCTTTTTTTTTTTTGCCTGATATAAATCTTGGAGATTAGCGTCTGCCTTACACTCATAAATTGGAAGAAAAGACTTTTTCTATATTCCAACTTGAGAGAAGACTGAATATTAATAAATTATATACTGGCCAATAAATAATAATTGTCTCACTCTACTACTAATTGATTTATCAATTAGAGCAACAGAGAAAACCTAGTTTTTGGAGCCAGTTTAATTCTCCAGAGCTTCAAGCTTAGCCCAGAAGGAGTGGGTAGATAAGGTCCATTATATTACTTCAGAGGCCAGCCAACCACTATTTCCTGAAATTTCACACTTGGCAATTCATCAGTTGCTATCTTGAAGGTTTTCCTGTTTTCAAGCTCCTTTTACAAACATTTATCCCTGAAGGAAGCAATGATTTAAAACCATTTGAGAAAGATCACTGACAGCTCTGTGAGACCAAGATAGGGTCCATAAAGGCAGAGAGAAAAACCTGATAGGGAACTGAGAATAAAACTTACCTTTTACCAAGTTCAAATTTTGCTTGCATTCTGATCCTTTTGATTGAAAGGGGATGTTTAATTGAATTACATAATTATAGTATCATGCCATTTTAATTCTGAAAAGAACCTTAAGTATGAGTAGTACAACCCTTTCATTTTAAAAACGAGGAAGAGTTCCATTAATTAAAATATTGCAATTCAACCCATAGGAAAGGAACCTTTCTGTGTTTATTACTGCTCAAGCATAACCAAAAATGCTCCTTAGAAAGTAAATTTGTGATCAATGTAGTGACCCAAATTGTTTTTTGTAGAGTAGTAACTGTGAACTATGGCAAAACTGAAACTCTATCTTATCAGCAAAATGATATTTCACTTATTAGGACAGCAGTTTTGGGCAGCACAGAAAGACTAGATTTAGTTAGTTCACAGGACAGGAATATTAGCTGTCTGATAGGATTTAATGCTTTAGGATTTAATTATTTAATTAATCAACTTTCTTGAATAATGCAACACATTCACTTTGGGAATTAAACTTGAGATGAAAGAGAGAAAAAACTTTAGCTCTTATAATGTAGCAGTATTTTATCCTACTTATTTATTTTGTGTTAAATTCCTGGCTTTCTGCAAACTGAGAGAAGCAAAGTAGCATTATCAGAACTTCAAAGTGCCATCAAAGGATGCACCATTAACTGTGGGCAGAATGACAACAAAGATGTAGAGAAATACACTCTATTGCAATTTCCTAAGTGACATAAAATCGTAGAAATACACTCTATTGCAATTTCCTAAGTGACATAAAAGCTTGGAGCCCAAAACAAGCAGTGAAACTGCTTCCCTCATAGCTCAGTTGGTAAAGAATCTGCCTGCAAAGAAGCTAGTTCGATTCCTGGGTCAGAAAGATCCCCTGGAGAAGGGAAAGGCTACCCAATCCATTATTCTGGCCTGGAGAATTCCATGGACTGTATAGTCCATGGAATCACAAAGAGTCAGATATGACTGAGCAACTTTCACTTCACTAATTCATTAGAAAGTGTTATACCTCCAACTGGGCACTTCATGATACAGTTTACCAACCAGTAAGGCATGCACTCAAAACGGTAGACAAAGTCACAATATATACACAGATCCAGCAAAGCTGTAGTACCTTTAAAAGTGCTATAGCTAGAAAACATGATGATAAAATTAACTTGATAGGCAGATGATACTAACCACTAAGCTTGCTTCATAAATAAACAGCAACCTTGGTGAGTTCAACAGGATGAAGCTAACAAATTTGTAGATGAGATGGTGCAATCCCTAAATCTGTTTAACGGTAACATCCCTTGTCCACTGAGTCTCTCCACGCATAGGCTACACCTATGCTGCTGGTGATAACCCAGTGTGGTACACCTCTAATTCAACGGCAGTGACCAGTGATTTCTGGCCTTTATACAAAATAGCTTATAACACTCTTTGGAGAATTGGAACTTGGGAAGCTGAGAAATTGACTATTTAGTCGTGGTCAGCTAAAGTCATAACAATGTGCAAACTTAAGTGATAAGGAAGAGGTTGATATGAGAAAAAGAGAGTCAACAGGTAGAAAGAAGTTGTGCCAACATGAAAAAGATTTTTTTTTTCTTTCAAGAGTATAGGGTTCTTGCCAGATTTTCAATTCATACTTTAGATGGGAGACATGTGGCAATCTGGAGTTGAATTTCCTTCAGTCTGACTCACTTCTTCCCTTAAATCCTTGCCCAAATCCCCTTTTCTCCCTATGCTAAGGTAATTTGAGTGAATCTCTATGCTCTTAAACTGAACAGAGCTCCGCGAAGTTCAAATACAAATGGGAACAGCATTATAAGGAGAGAGAAACAAATACCGAAGCTCATGATTTCACCAAAGACAACTGATGCCTTTTGGTTTGACTAGATGCTTTCATCCTTCAGTACTTTCATTCTATGTTTGACTTTTTCAGAAACTTTACAAAATTTTATATTTTGCTTCAGAGTTCTGGAATTTCAAACCAATACTGGCATCAAATACTTTCTAGTAGTTAATAAAGTTATCTTAAGATATGCTATTTAAGAAATAGAAGCATGTTGCAGTGGATCTCCAATTTTAAACAAATCTGTTTAAGAGCCGCATATGCTTAACATTTTACCAAATCTACTATAACACAGATAGAAAATCAATCTAGATACTTTGGAGTGGGGAAACAGATCTTTATTGTGTCACCTTCCTAGATCCATACCTTGAAATTAGTTTTAGATTACCTAGAAAGATGATAGGAACTTTAGCTTGCAGACAGATTTACTGTATATTAAAAGGTACAAAATCTGAATTATTTTCTCTATTTTCTGTTTTCTGTGGCCTCCATCAGGGGTGATCAGGAAACAAGGTTAAGTTCTTGTAGGGTTAATTATGTTGGACTTCTCTTTTTTCCCACACACAAGCTTAATTATGTTCATCATCACTTAGGTCTCTATCCCATGTAGCCAATTGGGATTGGGATTTGGTCATGATAAAGTGGAGAATTTAGGACTTTAGACTGGGCCTCCCTGGTGACTCAGACAATTAAAAAGAAAAAAAAAAAGTCTGCCTGCCAAGCAAGAGACCTGGATTCGATTACTGTGTCAGGCTGATCCCCTGGAGAAGGAAATGGCAACCCACTCCAGTTTTCTTGCCTGGAGAATTCTATGGACAGAGGAGTTTGGTGGGCTACAATCCATGATGTCACAAACAGTCGGACAGTTCAGTTCAGTTGCTCAGTCATGTCTAACTCATGGACTGCAGCACACCAGGCTTCCCTGTCCATTACCAATTCCCAGAGCTTACTCAAACTCCTGTCCATTGAGTCAGTGATGGCATCCAACCAACTCATCCTCTGTCATCCCTTTCTCGTTCTGCCTTCAATCTTTCCAGTATCAGAGTCTTTTCCTGAGTCATTTCTTCCCATCAGGTGGCCAAATTATTGGAGCTTCAGCATTAGTCCTTCCAATGAATAATCAGGGGTGATTTCCTTTAGGATTGACTGGTTTGATCTCCTGGCAGTCCAAGGGATGCCTAAGAGTCTTCTTCAACACCACAGTTCAAAAGCATCAGTTCTTCAGCTCTCAGGTTTCTTTATGGTCCAGCTCTCACATCCACACATGATTACTGGAAAAACCATAGCTTGGACTTGACAGACCTTTGTTGGCAAAGTAATTTCTTTGCTTTTTAAAATGCTGTCTAGCTTGGTCCTAGCTTTTCTTCCAAGGAGCAAACTTCTTTTAATTTTATGGCTACAGTCACCATCTGCAGTGATTTTGGAGCCCAAGAAAATAAAGTCTGACACTGTTTCCGTTGTTTCCCCACCTATTTGCCATGAAGTAATGGGACTGGATGCCCTGATCTTTGTTTTTAAGCTAGCTCTTTCACTGTCCTCTTTCACTTTCATCAAAAGTTCTTTCATTCCTCTCTGCTTTCTGCCATGAGGGTGGTGTCATCTGGATATCTGAGGTTATTGATATTTCTGCTGGCAATCTTGATTCCAGCTTGTGCTTCATCCAGTCTGGCATTTCTCATGATGTACTCTGCATAGAAGTTAAATAAGCAGGGTGACAATATACAGCTTTAACCTACTCAGTTCCTGATTTGGAACCATTCTATTGTTCCATGTCCATTTCTAACTGTTGCTTCTTAAACTGCAAACAGATTTCTCAAGAGGCAGGTAAGGTGGTCTGGTATTCCCACCTCTAAGAATTTTCCACAGTTTGTTATAAGCCACACAGTCAAAGGCTTTACCATAGTCAATAAAGCAGAAGTAGATGTTTTTCTGGAACTCTCCAGCTTTTTTGATGATCCAATGGATGTTGGCAGTTTGATATCTGGTTCCTCCTGCCTTTTCTAAAACCAGCTTGAACATCTGGAAGTTCACGGTTCATGTACTGTTGAAGTCTGGCTTGGAGAATTTTGAGCATTACTTTGCTAGTGTATGAGATGAGTACAGCTGTGTGGTAGTTTGAGCATTCTTTGGCATTGCCTTTTTTTGAGATTGGAGTGAAAACTGACTTTTTCCAGTCCAGTGACCACTAATGAGTTTTCCAAATTTGCTGGTATATTGAGTATAGCACTTTCACAGCTTCACCTTTTAGGGTTTGAAATAACTCAACTGGAATTCCATCACCTCCACGAGCTTGTTCATAGTGATGCTTCCTAAGGCCCACTTGACTTCACATTCTAGAATGTCTGGTTCTAGGTGAGTGATCACACCATCGTGGTTATCTGGGTCATGAAGATATTTTTTGTACAATTCTTCTTATGTATTCTTGTGACCTCTTTATATCTCCTGCTTCTGTTAGGTCCATACCGTTTCTGTCCTTTATCGAGCCCATCTTTGCATGAAATGTTCTCTTGGTATCTTCTTTTCTTGAAGAGATCTCTAGTCTTTCCCATTCTATTGTTTTCCTCTATTTCTTTGCATTGATCACTGAGGAAGGCTTTCTTATCTCTCCTTGATATTCTTTGGAACTCTGCATTCAGATGGGTATATCTTTCCTTTTCTCTTTTGCCTTTCACTTCTCTTCTTTTCACAGCTATTTGTAAGGCCTCCTTAGACAACCATTTTGCCTTTTTGCATTTCTTTTTCTTGGGGATGGTCTTGAACACTGTCACCTGTACAGCATCATGGACCTCTGTCCATAATTCTTCAGACACCTTGGCTATCGAATCTAATGTCTTGAATCTATTTGTCATGTCCACTATATAATTGTAAAGGATTTGATTTAGGTCATACCTGAATGGTGTAGTGATTTTCCCGACTTTCTCAAATTTCAGTCTGAATTTGGCAATAAGGAGTTCATGATCTGAGTCATGGCCAGCTCCTAGGCTTATTTTTGCTGACTGTATAGAGCTTCTCCATCTTTGGCTGCAAAGAATATAATCAGTCTGATTTCTATATTGACCATTTGGTGGTGTCCATGTGTAGAGTCATCTCTTGTGTTGTTTGAAGTGTGTGTTTGCTATGACCAGTGCATTCTCATGGGAAAACTCTCTTAGCCTTTGTCCTGCTTCATTCTATACTCCAAGGCCAAATTTGCCTATTACTTCAGGTATCTCTTGGCTTCCTACTTTTGCATTACAATCCCCCATGATGAAAAGAACTTTTTTTTTTTGCTGTTAGTTCTAGAAGGTCATGTAGGTCTTCATAGAACCATTCAATTTCATTTTTTCAGCATTACATGGATTACTCTAATATTGGATGTTCTGCCTTGAAAATGAACAGAGATCGTTCTGTCATTTTTGAGATTGTACCCAAGTATGTATTTTGGACTCTTTTTGACTTTAAGGCATTCTTGCCCACAGTAGGAGACATAATGGTCATCTGAGTTAAATTCACCCATTCTGACCCTTTTTAGTTCATTGATTCCTAAAATGTTGATGTTCACTCTTGCCATCTCCTGTTTGACTACTTCCAATTTACCCTGATTAATGGACCTAACATTCCAAGTTCCTATGCAATATTGTTCTTTGCAGCACTGGACTTTGCTACCATCACCAGTCACATCTACAACTGGGCATTGTTTTAGCTTTGGCTCTGTCTCTTCATTCTTTCTGGAGTTATTTTTCCACTCTTCTCCATAGCATGTTGGGCACCAACTGACCTGAGGAGTTCATCTTTCAGTGTCCTGTCTTTTTGCCTTTTCATACTGTTCGTGGGGTTCTCAAGGCACGAATACTAAAGTGGTTTGCCATTCCCTTCTCCAGTGGACCATCTTTTGTCAGAACTCTCCACTATGACCTGTCTGTCTTGGGTGGCCCTACATGGCATGGCTCATAGTTTCAACAAGCTAGACAAGGCTGTGGTCCATGTGATCAGTTTGGTTAATTGTCTGTGGTTGTGGTTTTCATTCTGTCTACCCTCCGAAGGATAAGGATAAGAGGCTTATGGAAGCTTCCTGATAACAAATAGCACACAGAAAACAATCTGAAGACTAAGTATCATAACTCTGGGTAACCTAAAAGAAATGTTTGGGTGGCCTCATTTGCTTCTTTGTAAACATTGTACCAGCAAGTTGGTGAGGTTGTGAGTTAAAACCAGATTCAGACCTTCCTGGGTTCCCAGCCAAATACCTTCTAGCAGCAGTTCCACGATGACCCTTAACACATGCCCACTCTATAGTTTAGGTAAAAGCTGTTTACTGGGTACAGTACAGTCAGAACTGACATTCCTTAGACTCCATACGTGGTATGTAAAATGAAGATTGTATAAGTTAAGTATTTCCCTTGACAGTTGCTTAGAAAATCTCCACATTGAAGTCTAATATATGATTTCCCACTAAGTTTTCTCACCAGTATGAAGCCAATTACACTTTTTAGTTGAGCATCCAGTGAATTAGTCATCTGTATCCAGGTGATATACTATAACAAAACTATGTGCCTTTAACTGACGGATTCACATTCAAATCTTGAAATGCTTGTTATGAATAGTCTGAGGAAGCTGATGGAGAAGGCAATGGCAACCCACTTCAGTACTCTTGCCTGGAAAATCCCATGGATGGAGGAGCCTGGTGGGCTGCAGTCCATGGGGTCGCTAAGAGTCGGACACGAGGAAGCTGAACACGGTTGGAATGAGCACTGACTCACACCTCCTCTCACATTCACACTAGTGTAGGTGCTCATGGACTAGCATGTGTGCACGCTCAGTCACAGTCCTGACTGACTCTATGTGACCCCGTGGACTGTAGCCTGCCAGTTTCCTCTGTCCATGGAATTTTCCAAGGAAGAACAGTGGAGTGGGTTGCCGTTCCCTACTGTAGAGGATCTTGGTGACCCAGGGATTGAACCCATGTCTGTTGCATCTCCTGCATTGGCAGGCAGATTCTTTACCATTAGCATGACCTGAGAAGCCCCTCATGGACTAGAAGGCATGCAAAATCCTCACCATTTAAATTCCTACTCTCTTTTCTTTCTTGGAATTACACTACATTTACTTACGTTGAACAAGTATATGTTATCACTTCACTGTCTAAGCAGTATGAATGGTACTGTTTTAAAAATCTGAGAGGAAAAATAAAGAAATATAAGAGGTAGTCTTTATTCTTTGGAGAGATTATGAATACAAACAGGAAATAAGTAACCTTGATTGCAAAGGGATTTATAAAAACTAATTTATGCAAAGATAAGTGATGCAGAGAAAAGAATCAACACAACTTCAGAAATGGATCGTGTAGGTCAATGAGGGAGATTCTGAAATATCTATCCTGTTTTTGAAAAGGCTACCCAAAAGTTGGAGGCCATCTTGGTTATTTATGACCATAACTTGGCACTACTCGTTAAATTTTATTCTCTGCTAATACTGGACCAGTGTACTTGGCTACATTTGAAATTATGATCAATTTTTTTGGTACATGGACTAGCTCTTCCATCATGCCAACTTCCTTCTAGCCTGTGCAAGTCATATCCAATCTTGGGAATTCTTACGAGAGTCACACTTTATTTCTACTTCCTACTTCATCTATATGCTTTGTCATGAGTTTGTTACTTACCAGCTAGAAACAGTCATTATCTTGAATGAAGATGGCATAGTTTGGAAAAAGAGTCTGAAGACAGATTACCTGGATTTGAATCCATGTGTGGTGTGCTGTGCTTAGTTGCTCAGTCGTGTCCAACTCTTAACACAACTACAACTACTAACACATATTAGATATGTAACTTCATTGCAAAATTATTGGCACCTGTATTCTTTAGTTTCACTATACCTTAAGCATAAAAGTATCTAACTGTCTATCCTTGGGGTAATATGAGACTTAATGAGGTAATATTTGTAAAATGCTGTTAAATATACGGGTGCTCATAAATATATGTTGGCTCTGATTTATGTTATTCTCTAAATAAGTAGACTATTACTGTGCATTCTCATTAATAAGCACTCTTGAAACATAAAAATCTTCATATGGTAGATGATATAGAAAGGCACTTTACATATTGAAATAATTTAGCTATTAGCTGAAATGCAATTTATTTGTTTCATTAAGCATTCCTTACCAAAGGGCTTGCTTATCTATTAATTTTTCCCCTTGCTCTTATAAATACACTTAATTACTTTTTTCAACTGACACAGTTTTCCTTAATTTTGAAGACCATATATCACCCATCCTCTTTCAAAATGCCTTCCCTGATACCTTTCAGGCTTGACAAAGCATTTTGTTCTCCTTCCATACTTTCTGGAATGAATTTTATCATGACACTTTGAGCATTATACTGAAATGATCTGTTTGGCAGTTTGTAAGCAGACTGAGAGAATCTCTAGGGAAGGGTAATTTGGTTTTCTCATTTGTATCCTTGACACCTTTTGTAATGCCAAAATGTAAGGAACTCTTCAATGTTGAATTGAACTTGACCTTTGTTATGATCACAGAGATAACAAAGAGTATTAAGAGAACTTGCAAGATTAAGGTCTGCAATACAAAGGCATATTTGTTACCACAGAGAATTCTTTCTAAAGAAATCAATGAAGAAGCCTTGGGAAATGATGCAGCACAAAACAACTTTGTTTTTATTTCTTAGTGTAACATTATCCACTTAGAATGAGGAATGGTAGAAAACGTCTCTAAAATCGCTCGTGGAATATTGAGCCCTCTTTTACAAATTATTCAGAGAATTGAGATCTTTGCAGGAATGCTGATTTTTGTACTTACAGGAAATTATATATCTTTTTTTCAATGTTAATTTTAACATCAAATAACTCCCTCATACAACCACATCATAAAATGTTCAGTCTTCTTGTGCAAGTAATTATTTATGTTAATTGTAGTCATTAGAATTGAAATTGATGAGAAAAAGTATACTCAAAAGGTAACATCTGAACATTTTAATAGTATGTGTTAAACATTAGATAAAGTTAATAAGAATATTAAAAGATGTGTTTAACAATGTAGTTAGATGACAAGAATATTTTAATTATCCTGGAGTAAGTACAGACCTTACAAAAGCTTGGAACACATAACAAAAAGCAGAAAAAAAGGAATGGCTTACTGAAGGCATACTTTAACTACAATTTAAATAATCAATTAAAAGATCACCACCAAGGGACTTCCTAGTGGTCCAGTGGTTAAGACTTAGTCTTCCAATGCAGGAGGTACAGGTTCCATCCCTGGTCTGGAAGCTGAGATCCGACATGCCTCACAGCCAAAACCCCCCCAAAACATAAAACAGAAGTAATACTGAAACAAATTCAATAAAGATTAAAAAAAAAAATCACCCCCAAGCTTGAAGTGACCACAAAGTTTTAGGTTAAATATAGAAGCTGATATTTGCTGATATATCAGCTGATATTTGTATAATATTTTATAGTAAAATATAATATTTTTATATTTATAAAAATATAAATATACTTACTGTATGATGCTGCTGCTAAGTCGCTTCAGTCGTGTCTGACTCTGTGCGACCTCATAGATGGAAGTCCACAAGGCTCCCCCGTCCCTGGGATTCCCCAGGCAAGAATACTAGAGTAGGTTGCCATTTCCTTCTCCAATGCATGAATGTGAAAAGTGAAAGGGAAGTCGTTCAGTCGTGTCCAACTCTTAGCGACCCCATGGACTGCAGCCTACCAGGCTCCTCTGTCCATGGGATTTTCCAGGCAAGAGTACTGGAGTGGGGTGCCATTAAAGAAGCAGAATATTTCAGAGGCAAGAAAATCATGCATGGCCCCTCAAAGAAAATTTTTCTAGGTTATAAATTGCAAATCTGACTTAAAGTCTTATATTGAATTTAATGGTTTCTGAAAGATTTGACTTTTCTAGATCAGTTTTGCACCACATGTCATAAGAACTCCCCAAAGTCTGTACACTTGTTGGTTTTTATAATCATGTTTGATAGGTAACTATATGTTTACAAAGCATATAGTTAAAATTACATTTAATTTCTAAAAAATTTGGCTTTGGTTTTTAATAGATACATTTTATGCTTANAAACTATTTTAGAGCAAACACTATTATTTTCTAGCATAACACATAAAAACAGAAATGAATTGTTTACAGGATAATGACTGGCCCCTAATTTCTAAACATTACAGAAGTCCTCATAAAAAACATACAGGCCAAGGAAGAAAGCAAATAAAATCACCCAGAGCATTACAAGAAGATGAGACAACTAGGAGTTAACTTACATGTAAGTGCATAAACATTCAGGACCAGAGCTCCAAGTTTCAAAAGGAGATGTCCAAAAGGAGGATATAGCAGGGTCCTAGTGGCCACTGATATGAGTTATATTAACTAGGATTCACCCAAGTTCACCCAAGTAAGAAGTCCAAAGAAGTACTGACAGACATGATGGATGAAGGCAATGACTACCGGGGAGTCAGAATGTAGAGGCTCAACAAGTCTGTAGGACTAAAGGTGACAGGTTTAGCTCAGCTCTGGAGCAGGAGCCACCTCGAGAGGAGGAACTGTCACTCGGAAGCCGGATGGCGGGGCAGCACTGAAGACAGAGGCCCGCTAAGACAGCACAGAGCAAGGGGCACGGGGGGACTTAGTTCACTTTTATTTATGTTTTTAATCGTTTGACAGATTCTGTTATTTAGGCTGGTCTTCATTGCAGCACATGGGTTTCTTTAGTTGTGGCAAATGGGTTCAGTTGCCCTGTGGCATGTGGGATCTTCGTTCGCCAACCAGGTATTAACCCAAGTCCCCTTCGGCAAATTCTTTACCACTGGACCACCAGGGAAGTCCCAAGGGGACTTATTTTAAAAACTGCATTTGACTGTAGCAACAAAGATGGTATTCCTGAACTAAGAGACTGAAGAAATCACCCAACCTCACCCCAAAATAAAACTGTCTGTATTGCTGGTAAAGTAAAACACATCACAAATAACCTGAAGAGAAAAAAAGAACTCAGCATCCATACCAAATTACTTACACAGAATTTTTAAAAGTGAAAAATTTGGGCAGATGAAAACACACCGAAAACTATAGCAGTAAAACTGAGGAAAGATGTAACACTCCATCACAAATAAGAAATAACTAAAAAAACAGATGCAGACATAAAGTGAAAAAGTGAAAGTGAAGTCATTCAGTCGTATCTGACTCTTTGCGACCCCATGGACTGTAGCCTACCAGGCTCCTCTGTCCATGGGATTTTCCAGGCAAGAGTACTGGAGTGGACTGCCATTTTCCTTCTCCAGGGGATCTTCCCGACCCAGGGATCGAATGCAGGTCTCCCGCATCGTAGACAGACGCTTAACCGTCTGAGCCACCAGGGAAGTCATAAAAGAACATCCCAAATCAAATACTCAAAACTTTAAATAGAGTGAATTAAAAGTTTAAATAACAGGAACAAAGTGAATTTAAAATAGGAAAAAAAAAAAAAACACAAAACCNAGGGACTGGGGGCAGGAGGAGAAGGGGACAACAGAGAATGAGATGGCTGGATGGCATCACGGACTCGATGGACATGAGTCTGAGTGAACTCCCGAGAGATGGTGATGAACAGGGAGGCCTGGCGTGCTGCAATTCATGGGGTCGCAAAGAGTTGGACATGGCTGAGCAACTGAACTGAACTGATGTAAAAGTGAACAGGGACATGTAGTTTTAAGTTAACCAGGACTTTATTTACTAACCTCTGTGCTCAACTCTTCTCTTCCTCAATTATGTTTATTCTTCTTCAGGACCATGGTGGCTGTCTTGAAGGCACCTAAAACAATAAGAGGAGAGAAGGAAAAACCCTTAATCTGAATTTTCCTACTGGTCTGGCTCCTCTTGCCTGGCCAAGAACAATCATGTGAGATGCTCTTGAGAAAGGTTTGAAGCCACAGTCTTCTTGTGGTGTTAAGAGTGTGGAAGCAGTTGATTTTTCCAAATGTGCCAAACTTTAATTTGTCAGATTCCCAATCAGTTTAGATTGTAGGCTACCAGCTGAAAGTATCCCTTCATAGAACTGTATTCTGTTCCATCTCTTTTTGCAGACTGGTTAATTCTTACTTGTGGTTAGTTCTTGATTATAGTGATTTGCTAAAAGAAGCCAAGATATACCAACCATGAGACTTTTGTTACCACTTCCCTGTGAGTTACAAGCTCAGTAAGCAAACGGCCTTCCTTTCAAACACACTGACAATAGGTGTGTTGCCGGAAGGGGGACCTGTTCCAGGGCCCAAGAGTGGGCTCTTGTCTAACACTTGGAAATAAATTATCCGAGGAGACACATATGCTGACAAAGCAAGAGACTTTATTGCAAAGGGGCGCCCAGGCAGAGAACAGCCAGGTAAGGGAACCTAGGAGGATGGCTCTGCGATGTGGCTCGCAGTCTCAGGTTTTATGGTGATGGGGTTAGTTTCCAGGTTGTCTCTGGCCAATCATTCTGACTCAGGGTTCTTCCTGGTGGTGCACACATTGCTCAGCCAAGGTGGATTTCAGAGAGGATTCTGGGAACTTTGTAGGGCATGTGAACTGGCATCTCCTCTCCTTTTTTAAAAAAATTTTATTTTATTTTTAACTGGAGGATAATTACTCTGCAATACATTGTGATGGTCATTGTAGCACTGTTTACAGTTGCTAGGACATGGAAGCATCCTCTCTCCTTTTGATCTTTCCCAAAATTCTTCTAGTTGGTGGTAGCTTCTTAGTTCCACGTTCCTTACCAGGACCATCTGTTGTAATATAACTCATGCAAGTGGCTATTATCTTGCCTGGCCAGGGTGGTGGTTTTAGTCAGTGTTTCCCCTAACAGGTTTACCAGATGTTTGCTATGGCACAGTAAGGGTCACCATTTATCTAGCCTACACAATCTGTTACCTCACAGCCTGCTGTCCTAAATGCTAAGCAAATAGCACATATTTCAGATTCTGTAGTGTCAGCCCTGTTCCTGGTAGCAAACTCTGTTGGGTTTGTTTGTTTGGCTGCTTTAGCAGAGATGAGACAAGAAAGGTTTTTTAAATAGTACACAGTGTACTTCTCTCTCACAGGAAAGTCTGCCATGGAAGGTGGATGGAGAAATAGGGAAACTGCTTTTAAAAGTCATCCAGGGTGGGCTTGCCTGGTGGTCCAGTAGCTAATACTCTGGGCTTCCAGTGCAGGAGGCTTGGGTTCAATCTCTGGTTGGGGAACTAGAGCCCATGTGCCTCAACTAAGAGTTTGTATGCTGCAACTAAAAGAAAGAATAAAGAATCAGCCAGGGGGCCCAAGTTTCTTTTCTCTTTGCTTTACCACCTGCTAGAATGTTGTCTTCATCTGTCTGGTTAAAAGTTGCTCACCACTGCTTTCTTTGTGCTCTAGACTACAGAAACAGGAAGAGGGGAAGGGAAGATGCTTCCTTTTAAGAATGTGCCTGAGATCTCACACATTACAGTTGAGCCTTGAAAAACACACTTCGGACTGTGTAGATCCGCTTATACGTGGATATTTTTTCAATACTAATACTACACATCCTGTAGTAGGTAGAGTCTTTTAATGTGGAACCATGGATGAAGTGAAAGTGAAAGTTGCATAGTTGTCTCCAACTCTTTGCAACCCCATGGACTGTACAGTTCATGGAATTCTCCAGGGCAGGACACTGGAGTGGGTAGCCTTTCCCTTCTTCAGGGGATCTTCCAAACCCAGGGATCAAACCCATGCCTCCTGCATTGCAGGTAGATTCTTTACCAGCTGAGCCACAAGGGAAGCTCAAGAATACTGGAGTAGGAGCCTATCCCTTCTCCAGAGGACCTTCCTGATCCAAGAACTGAACCAGGGTCTCCAGCATTGCAGGTGGATTCTTTGCCAACTGAGCTATCAGGGAACTGTGGATATGGAGGGTCAACTGTACGTAATACTCACATTTTCAACTGCGAAGAGGGATCAGCATCCCTAACCCCTATATTGTTCAAGGGTCAACTAGACTTCCACTTAATGGTATATCAGAACTTCCTCACACCAGCTTGCACAAGCTCACAAGAGGCAATTGTTAAATTTTTGAGAATTTTGTGAGCAGGTTGAGAAAGACAGCCATTGCTATAAATTAAATATATAAATTTACCATTAAACAAATTGTATTAGAAGAGTAAATGATTAAAGTGTGTTTTCCCTCAATTATTTTACTACACTTTACTATTATCTATGCTACTGCTGCTGCTAAGTCACTTCAGTCATGTCCGACTCTGTGCGACCCCATAGACGGCAGCCCACCAGGCTCCCCCATCCATGGGATTCTCCAGGCAAGAGTACTCGAGTGGAGTGCCATCGCCTTCTCTGATTATCTATGCTACTGATATTATTTGTATCTATCTATCCACATGGTCAGAATACAATATAATCTTGTTGCAAATAATTTCCAACTCTACCATTCAATGACACTGTGGATTGAAATCAGATATGGTTGGAGTATTTACACCATGCTGCTGCTAAGTCACTTCAGTCATGTCCAACTCTGTGTGACCCCAGAGATGGCAGCCCACCAGGCTCCCCCGTCCCTGGGATTCTTGTGGCAAGAACACTGCAATGGATTGCCATTTCCTTCTCCAATGCGTGAAAGTGAAAAGTGAAAGTGAAGTCACTCAGTCGTGTATGACTCTTCGGGACCCCATGGCCTGCAGCCCACCAGGCTCCTCCGCCCATGGTATTTTCCAGGCAAGAGTATTGGAGTGGGGGTGCCATTGCCTTCTCCACTTACACCATAGAAATTAGCAAATGCTACAAATCTGGGCTCCTCCTCCTCCTCTATACCCACATGTGCTCTGACTCTTCATGGCCCTATTGACTGTAGCCCACCAGGCTCCTCTGTCCATGGGATTCTCTAGGCAAGAATACAGGAGTGGGTTGCAATTCTCTCCTTCAGTGGATCTTCCCAACCCAGGGATCAAGCCTGTATCTCTTATGTGTCTCCTGCATTGGTAGGCAGGTTCTTTACCACTAGTGCCACCTGGGAAGTTCCCTACACCCAAGAGCTGATGGTTAAACATTTACCAATACACAATCACTTCCATTATATCTCTTTGGCCAGAATTTACTCACACGGCCACACCTACTTACAAGGGAAGCTGGGTGACCATATACCTATCTATAATTGAGTGATTCTATTATAAGGAAGAAGTGGAGAATGCTTTTTGGAAGACCATGAGCAAGCGCATGTTTTGAAGTAGAAGAGGAAGCTCTGGTCAGGTTTCCAATACTGAGATGCACTCTATCAGTAGTTCTTTGTAGAGATGGTAATAAACTCAAAATAGAGATTTTAGTGCTTGTGTGGTCTACCACCCCAGGATTAGTGAAAATGAGTGATTTCTGTTTAGAATAGTGGACGAAGCACATAAGACAAGCCTCCTCTGTCCTGTGTCCAGTTCCCAGAAAATGTAAAAACTATATTAAAATATTAAAAAATGTATAAGTGTGCCAGAAAACAAGAACGTGAACCCTTTGTACCTCCAGAAACTCTGAGGAAACACTGAGAGGCAGAAAGATGATGTATTAATAGGATTTATGTATGTACCTAAAACCCGAAATATGCCTGAGTGATGTGGGTACTGTAAAAACTGGAAACCACTCACAGAGAACTAGTTTCAGGGAAATCCAAATTAGAACACTGAGTATACTCTGGAGTAAAAGAAAGTCCGTACTTTTGATTTGGTAAGGAATTGGGATATGAAGGTATTGAGCCCCTGCTTCTTCCTTTCTCAATGTGTTCTTATGAAGGGTAAGTCTTGTAAAATTTTAAGTCTGTGAGTATTTTTTTTCAACTGATACACCAAGCTCCACAATTTAGTACCCAACAGAGACTCCTAAGGCCAGGAAAGATATGACCAGTGACTGAACGCAATGCCTATCTTGGTTATTTGCCTGCAGAGTAAACATTCATGCAAACTGTTTGTTCTTTCTATATTAAAGTATAATGAGGATATTTGGACAAGGTAATATGGTCAGAGACTTGTCTTATGCATATATGGCTTATATTAAATGATGATTCTGTCCAAACATTTTTTCTTTAAAATCATGTTAGAACCAAATACACACACACACACACACACACACACACACACACACACACACACACACACACACACAAAACTAGAAGTAAAAATATTCCCAGGATGATGGATGCTAAATTGCTTTCTTCTTCCTCACAAAAAATTAAAGTCGTAGGTGTCTGTTTTTAGCAGCATTTTCCACAGAAGATCAGGAAAGCCATTAGATGGTTATGGATGAATTCTTGGTATTGGATGATAAAATATACATAAAATACCCATGTCTATGGGTTTAAGAGAGCTGGAAAAGGCTGTACAGATAAACAGTACTTTAGGATATTGGACATTTTGATTCTGGAAGGAAGAAATGTAAAATTATAAACATATTCAAATGATTTATCTATTTCTCTTTTTTTAAAGGAATAAATATTGTTTTTTAAAAGATTTTTTAATAGTGTGATAGTATTGGTTATTTTATGTATAACAGTGTGTACATGTCAATCCCTAATTCCCAGTCTATCATTTTCCCCTCTCCCCAACCATAAATTCATTCTCTAAGACTGTAAGTCTGTTTCTGTTTCGTACATAAGTTCATTTGTATTATTGTATTTGTAATTTTTTGATCATTGGACACATATGTCTAATACTATTAATTGAGAATCTACTATATGCAAAATACCACTAAGCCCTAAAATAAACACAAGGAGCTTGCAATCTAGAGGGGAATGTAAGAGAGACAGTTCAGCTCTTTTTTTTTTTTTTTTTTGGTAAAAGTATTGACAGCAAGTACATATGGACTGTCCTCACATTTAAAACAGGTGCTGTCATTCTCAACAAGGTGGAAATTCCTAAGTTAGGAGATTTGTAACACTAGACAAGAGAGCTAGCGTTCCACTATTTCTTCAGTATTCAAAGAGCACAGCCTAGATGTCTTAGTTTAGAGGGAGATAAATCCTTTATAATAAGCCTGTTTTTCCCCTAAATGGGCTGAATTAGCATAGGAGAGAGAAAAGACAGGACTGAACTGACAATTTTCCACAAAAAACTTGGCAATATTGCTTTTAACTCCGGCAGGAAGCAATCTTAGTAATGTATGCGTATTTCCAGTCTTGTCCCTTATTCCTCCTTTTGAGAATCCTGGGTTTTTGAAGCACCAGTGCTGGAGTATGAAGTGGAGAGAAGAATTTGAGAAAGTGAAAACACTTATTTATATATGAAAAGGTATAGAGCTACTCCCAGAAGATGAGAATAGTCTGGAGAGGATGGCGATCTGTGGAGAAAGAAAGGCACTGGGAGATTCATGAGAAGAGAGGGAATAAAGAAAGCAACCACAAAGGAACTAGCAGAATGATGCCTTGAAAAAGGACTTTGGGATTGACATATATATGCTATTGATACTGCGTATAAAATAGATAACTAATGAGAACCTACTGTGTAGCATGGGGACCTCTACTCAGTGCTCTGAACTGACCTAAATGGGAAGGGAATCTGAAAAAGAGGGTATATATGTATAACATACAGCTGGTTCACTTTGCTGTACAGCAGAAACTAACGCAACATTGTAAAGCAGCTATAAACCAATAAAATTTTTTAAAAACATCCAACCAGGACCTTTGCGGCCCAAGGTCACCCAATTCCAGGGGCAGGGCCAATTTGCTGCTTTAGAAAGCAGGAGATATGAAAGGAAACCCCAGTAGAGAGCCTGGGAGGAGGGAAGAAGTATTATTTCTTTTCTTTCTATCTCTGTGCCGCTTGACTGGCTAGAATATTCATTTACTAGAAAAGTTTTTGTTAAAATCTAATAGAATGTTTTAAACATAGAGGAAAAAAGGACTTTGGAGAAGTCTTATTCCCTGGTGAGATATAGTTCTACTTTACTGATTCCTGAAGAGACATCAGGACATACTTTCCTGGCTTTACAAGGCTTTTTAGAATCAGACTTGTGGGAGTTTTGCCCGTGTTTTGTTATTTGCTTGTTTTGCATGTCACTAAGGCCATGGTTTTTCCAGTGGTCATGTATGGATGTGAGAGTTGGACTATGAAGAAAGCTGAGCGCTGAAGAATTGATGCTTCTGAACTGTGGTGTTGGAGAAGACTCTTGAGAGTCTCTTGGACTGCAAAGAGATCCAACCAGTCTATCCTAAAGGAGATCAGAAGCTGAAACTCCAATACTTTGGCCAACTCATGCAAAGCGTTGACTCATTGGAAAAGACTCTGACGCTGGGAGGGATTGGGGGCAGGAGAATGGGATGACAGAGGATGAGATGGCTGGATGGCATCACCGACTCAATGGACATGAATTTGGGTGAACTCCAGGAGTTGGCGATGGACAGGGAGGCCTGGCATGCTGTGATTCATGGGGTCACAAAGAGTCGGACACAACTGAGTGACTGAACTGAACTGAAGGGCTTCCCAGGGGGCGCAGTTGTAAAGAATCCAACTGTCAGTGCAGGAGATGCAAGAGACACAGGTTTGGTCCCTGGGTTGGGAAGATCCCCTGGAGAAGGGAATGGCAACCCACTACAGTATTCTTGCCTAGAGAATCCTATGAACAGAGGAGCCTGGCAGGCTACAGTCCATGGGGTCACAAAGAATCAGACATGACTGAGTATCTGAGCACAGCCTCTACCATATGGGCCTTAAGCAAGGGGTGAGAATAATCACATTAAATGAGAATAAACAGGAAAAATTCTGCCACCCCCAGTGGTGTACCCTGAGGGGCCTCAGGATGGAAAAGAATAGGATACTGGCCCTAGAGAACTAAGATGCGTATCAAAGGAATGATTTCCCTGAGCCCAGACTCTTGCATCTTCCCACACATAGAACAGCGCTAAATTCAGTAACTTGAGATATCTGGTTTCCTTTTGTTAACACTGATCCTGTCTCTTATACACATCTAGATGTGTATAAGAGACAGCACACACACACACACACACACACACACACACACACACACACACACTCAGCCCTCCATAGCTGTGGATTCTGTACCTGTAGATTGAATCAACTGTAGGTTGGATATCTGGGGTTGGGGGATGGGAAATTCAGAGAATTCCAAAAAGGAAAACTTGAATTTTCCATATACTGGCAACTATTTATATAGCATTTTCATTGTGCTAGGTATTATACATAATTTGGATATGATTTAAGGCATACAGGAGGAATTACTGATAAATAGTTTACATGCAAATACTGTGCTGTTATAAGGATTTGAGGATCCTTAGATTTTGTTATCCATGAGGACCCTGGAACCAATCACCAGGGGATACAAAGAAATGACTGCACATATCTTCAATATCAAAAATATTTTTTGTAGATGAATTGAAGTCTACTCAGTAATTTAAAAGAATGCAATAGATATGTTCATGTCACAAATCATCTCTACAACAGAGTTAGCCAGCTTCTTTCTTTCTCTTTCTGACTCACTTCACTCTGTATAATAGGCTTTAGGTTCATCTACCTCATTAGCACTGACTCAAATGCATTCCTTTTTATGGCTAAGTAATATTCCATTGTATATATGTGCCACAGCTTCTGTATCTTTCATCTGTTGCTGGACATCTTGGTGGCTCCTGAGAGCTTACAGTGAATGGTGCAGCCAGATTCGTGGTCTTTGGAGGAGAAGATTTAACTCTGGGGCCAAAGACAGTCTCAGTTACTTAGAACTTTGTGTAGATTTTCTTTAAAGTGAAAGTGACAGAAAAAGCTTCTGACATAGACATCAGAAGGGGGCAGGAGACTACCCGCCTCAGTAGTTTAAGTGCGACCTTATACACTTCTCAACTAGCTGCTGAGAGTAGATCAAAAGGATACCTCAAAGTTGTAAGAGTTCCATCAGACCCTTTCCCAAGCCATACATCCTAAGATAACTTTGGCACAAGATTAGCCAGGGAGAGCAGGGTTCCAGGCAATGTCTCTCGGTGAGATACTCTGTTGCTGTGTAATCAGGAGTGCAAGTCCTGAGAAACAGGTTCCCAGGCAAGGTTTGTTATAATTATAATTATTAATATAGAGCCTAAGGAAAGCATTTACAATGAGTAAGACATTGTGCTGTGTGATCCTAAAGAAAGGCCAGTTCTGGGGCAAGATAAGCTGTTGCACAAGGCTTAAGGGCAGCCTGAGTGAGAATGTTCATCACCTCCTCAAAGGGCCTTGGATGGGCCTGCCTAAGCTTTAACTCTGTCACTCCCATATCCTAGCTATTGTAAATAATGCTGCAACAGACACTGGGGTACATGCAAGGTAGGAAGGAGGTTCAAGACGGAGGGGACTTATGTGTCCCTGTGGCTGATTCATATTGATGTATGCCAGAAACCAGCACAATATTGTAAAGCAATTATCCTTCAAATTTAATTTAATTTTCAATTAAAACTTAAAAAAAAAAAGCTTATTTGAAGTCGGATGCTGGAAACAGGCTAATCCCAGAATGTCGCAAATACCTAAGGCCATTTTTTTCTCCCCTCAAAGGGTTCACAGTCCCCTAAGAGAGGCAGACAGACACAAACTAACTAGATTACTATGTGGAAAGACAGTGGTCACCAAGGTGCAGAATGTGGTGACTCCACAGAACACATCACCCAGACCAAGTAACCAAGGAAGGTGTCACTGAGAAGGAAAGAAGCCACGCATCTCGTGCATTTCAGAGGAGTTAGAAGGAGCAACGGGATGAGAAATGCTGAGGGTTCAGAGTGAACGAAGACACAGAAGCTAACACTAAGCCTTTTCAAAAGGACAAGCACTTCAGTGCTGAGAACTCAGAGACTCACTGTGCCCCCCGGCTTTAGCCTCTGAAGTCAACTTTCTTCTCTACGTGGCCACGAGGGGATCCTATGGTGCTGCAACCCTCCTTCTTGTCAACAGCAGGCATTGCTGTCCCTGAGCTTGTGCTGAACTTTCATCTTAATTTATGGCACAACCATCGTGATGAAAGGACAGGCTGGAAAGTCAGACTGATGCTCAGCCACTTCTACTTGATTGGTTATCTAAAAGCTTATTTGTAGAATGGGTATATATAAAGCACCCACCTGAATCTCTGAAGTGTGAAGGATGAGATAATCCACTGAATGACTACAACTTTGAAATGAGCATTCTATGAGTAGAGTAGCATGGTGCTTTGTCCATAATGAATAAGAAAGCAAAGTGTTAGTCACTCAGTTGTGTCTGACTCTTTGCAACCCCATGGACTGTGGTCCACCAGAGTCCTCTGTCCATGGAATTCTCTAAGCAGCAATACTGGAGTGGGTTGCCATTCCCTTCTCCAGGGGATCTTTCCAGCCCAAGGGTAGAACTCGGGTCTCCTGCATTGCAGGCATATTCTTTGTCTGAACCACCAGGGAAGCCCTCAATAATGAAGCTATTGATATTATTTATCTTTATGATGATAACATTAGTATTAATACAAATTGACATGTTAATACCATTGTTATCTAACTATCCCTTTTAGTTAAAGACAAGGGAATAAACTGAAACCCTTGCCTCTCTTTTATTGTCCTCCTTTCCCCTATAGGAACATGTCACTGTGCAAAGGCTCCTACCCTGAAATTTCCATTCATTTTTTATTACCATGATAAATCTTCCTCTAATATATGTATGTATAATCTTATACTTTTGATGAGTCTGGGATCTTTAGACATATTTCCCTTGGAGGACACATGAAGGCAAGAATGTGCAATGACTGATGAATGTTTCATAAGCACTGTTCAGTTTATGCTAATATCTAAGACATGCTACACTTGCAATGGTTGAAATGGTACCAGTAATAAAAACAAACACCACAAGAGCAGAGACCCTCCTGGGATGGTGAACATTCCTGGAGATAAAGCTTTCCCTTGACCAGTGCTTTTGACAATACTTCTAAAATCAAAGCTAAGCAACACTTCCTTACTTGTGGAATGTTTTGCATTATATCACATTTGGAAGCAACTGTCTTTGGAGCCATCCACGTTAGATGCATATAGCCTGCTGACCTCTGGGACCCGTGAGATGGAGCAAAATTCCTAGGGAAGTTATCTCTGACTTCCCCACCAGGCCCCCCCGCCTGTCCCCACACTTCAGTCTTGTTTGCTGACTTTCCAGGACTCGCCTGTCACTCTGTGCTCTGGAAGTGCTGATAGCCTCAGCCTGACCCCCATGTGTGCTGGGGTGGCCTGCACCCATTTCACAGGTTGACTGTTGCCCAGCCAACAAGAGAAGGCTGCGGATAGGATCTGGAATGTGCTTTTCTCCAAACACATTAAATTTTGCTTTATGTACACTTCCTGGGGTACCTGCCATTATGTCTGTCTCACCTACTGTGTTACGGACGTGGCTCTTGATTCTGTCACACTGTCTCTGCAGTTTTCATTTCATCAAACAGTTCTCTTTTTTTCCCATTTAGTCATAGGCCCTTTTGTTGAATAAATTTTGTCTCTGTTGCTATTCCAACCATGTCTAAGAACCTTGTCTCAAACAGGCCCAGAGAATAGACATTGCATCCTGTTTGGGTTCTATGTCATAGGCAGAATTAGCCTTTCATGCTTCCTAACAATTCAACAACTTTGCAGAGAATTCACTTACATTATTCTTTTAAAATTATGTATTTTTTATCCATTATTTGTTCTAGTATGTGGGGCTATTCAAGAATAGAGCCCTTTTATTTATTTTTAATCACTCCAACCCCTAGTACAGTGCCTACCTGAATGAATGTTGGCTGAAGTTAAACACATATTAATAACAACATCACTTTGTACTTTGCACTCAGTCAATCACTGAGCACTTCACTCAGGGAGGGGGCTTAACACAAGCTCTTCAGATCTATGTAAAAATTCCCTGCATGGCCAAACACTCTTCGAATCAAGATGAACCACAAACGCTTATGTTTTCTCCCCAATACTGTCTTACATTTAAGTCTAGCTGGAAATACATGTGCACAAATTAAGCTTCTCAAAAGGCCACTACCATGAGATAAGTACTCTGTTATCTTCAAACTCTGCTTAAAAATTGGATGCAAGAATGCTGACTATTGACTACACAATGCATAATTAAAGTTCTGCTCAGCAAATAGAAAATCTAATTTAAGAAAACCGCTATCATACCCCCCCACCCTGAAATTATTCCCTTGCTTTAACAAATAATTCTTTTCTGTTCTTGCTATAGTACATGTATTATTGGACTATCTTGTATGATTTAACACTAAATAAACAATCACTGAATGCAGAGTAAAGAGCAGAATGTAATTCTTCTAGAAGGTAATATCCCCTTAGATGTTATGGGTTAGAAAAAAGGATAAAGTTCTATGTGTTTAGGGGGTGTTGGTCTTTCTACTGTTAATAGGTGATTCTGGTTCAGCTGCCTACTCTTCACGCTCATCACTTCCTCCACTCACTCTGTCCACCTCTGTATCAGCTAGGTTTGCAAAGTCCAGTTGCTGCGGGGGAAAGGGCTCCCCTGTGCCATATACAGATGACATTTGTAAAATAATTTGGTTGCATTGGGAAAGGGAGTGCAGGAAAGATTTAAGGTTCATTACTTTCAGTATACGTAAAAACTTTCTTCTTCTTCCAAAGACAAGTATAGGTTGTGATGGTTGACAGTGGTATTTGCACAGTTCTTTTAGAAAGGGCACAAAACTCTTTAAGTTGTCACTAGATGACCAACATACCCAGCCCTCTCCTTCAAATGTATTCATAGCTCACAAACACTTCTCATCTTACTTTCTCATCTCAACTTGGTTAGAAATTGGAACATTTATCCTGCCTGATAAAGTTCAGTACTCCTGTAAACTTCCTATCTTACTCTGCCACTTAAACTCTCATTTTTTTCTTATTTTGCCAAAAATCTTCTGCAGATGGTTAGCAATGAATAATTGGATCAACTAATCTCAGCTAATTTGGTAGAAAATTAATTATCTGCTTAAACTTAAGTAATGTCTTAAGCTAGCTAAAGAGCACTTAAGGGCATTAAAACTGTAATGATGTTGGAATGGGTGAAAGCAAAGCAGGATTTTATAGTCATTTTTGGTCAAGGGGACCTTTGACTATCATGGCCTTGTGCCATGTGGACAGTGGCTGTTTCTATTTGCAGTGAGGCCAGAGGAGAATTCAGCTAGCACAGCTCTCAGTTATCTTAGAATAATGTCTACTCACTGGTCCTGCTGTTCTTCCCAGGTCTGCATGTCAGGGATAACCCAGAGGTCAAATGGTTTTAGACAGAACACTCTGAAGGCTTGTGCCTTTAATGGAGTAGAACTTCTCATAAATCAGAGAGGCTCCCACTAAGATTTTATAATAGTGCATTTCACCCCTGTGTGAAAGACATGTTAGGATAATTAATCCTTTTCTGCCTAAGAAGATTTTAAGACAAAAGAAATCCGAGGGTCTCACATGGTCACTTTATAGATAAATATGTGGAGATAGAATTTGGAATTATAGTTCTTGTTTTAATGAGAACTTCAGAATCCACTGAAACACTGTAGATCTTGATATTAACACTTGACTTCAAGAAGAAGAGGAGGAGAATCTCCACTCCTGCAAGATACTGCAGGAGCTTATAAAAGGGAAATAAACAAGGCAGCAGCCTGCTCCCATGGAGTCTGCATTCTGCTGAATGCAAAATCCTAGAACATTTTGATATTTTGTGCTTTGAGGGCATGTGTGTTTGAAAAGAAGATGAGATTATGAGAATGATCGAACATATGTGACAGCTTTAAAATTGTTAAACAACTAGAAGGAAGAAAATGAAAAGCATTAGCGTATGGCAACAGAAAGCCACTGATTAATCAAAAATCTCAAAATGCTAAAGAAAGTAAAATATGTAATTGTATCACCTGCATGTATTTGAAATATTATCCACATTGTAAAATCTCTAAAGCCATATTATATTTCTTTAGACAACTCTGATAATACAAATTTCAGAATACAAACTGAGAATAAGCAGGAAGCTAATTTTTTTCTGTAAAAAATGAAAAAAAAAACCATACCTTAAAAAACTAGGGATAAAACTATCATATGACCCAGAAATCCAAATGCTACTCATATATGCATATACTCTGAGAAAACCATAATTGAAGAAAACTTGTGTACCCCAGTGTTCACAGCAATGCTGTTTATACCAGTGAGTATGTGGAAGCATCCTAGATGTCCATTATCAGATGAATGGATAAAGAATCTGTGGCACATATATACAATGGAATATTACTTGGTCATAAATGAACACATCTGTAAGGTGGATGAACCTAGAGCCTTTTATATAGAGTGAAATAAGTCAGAAAATCAAATTTTGTATACTAACGTGTCCACGAAATCTAGAAAAATGGTACTAATGAACTGGTTTGCAAGGCAGGAATAGAGACGTAGAGAGCAGACTTTGGACACAGCAGGGTCAGGAGACGGTGGGACAAATTGAGAGAGAAGCATTGACATATATACACTACCATGTGTAAAATAGATAGCCAGTGGGAAGCTGCTCTATGGACACAGGGAGCTCAGCGTGGTGCTCTCTGATGGCCTAGAGGGGTAGGATGGGGTGGAGGGTGGTGGGGAGGCTCAAGAGGGAAGGGACATACGTATACTTGTGGCTGATTCACACTGTTGTATGGCAGAAGCCAACACAATGTTTGAAAGAATTATCCTCCAATTAAAAAAAAAAAACACACACCTAAGAAAAATCCATTTTTCAGTCTAAAGTCAATTGTTTTCCTTCATTTGATTTGCATTTCTATACTCTCCTATTTAGCTGAATCTATTTCATTTTTTTGTTTTTTTAATTTCATGGTATGGGAGAAGTCTATCAGTTTGGTTCCTAGTAATATTGTTGCATGACTTCTGGAGTTAAGCTTTGTCAACATGATAGGCAAGGTCTTACACTATTTCTAACTCATTCTTTTCAGATGCATACTTTTTTTTTTTTTTTTTTTTTTTTTTTTTTTTTGTATTTTTACTCCTTTCAGCAGTGCATAGATTGGCCAAGTAAAACTTCCATTTATCTGCAGATTGTCAGCATAGTCAATGAGCTCTGCCATCTGCATAGCTGAGAAAGGTTCCTGGGTGAGCATACTGGAAGGACACTCTCACTTCCATAGTAGCAGTTGCTCATCCCAAAGAAAGGAGAATTCTGCACACTTGTCTGATCTCTCTGTTCCTGCTATGATGGAATCAAGCCTGGCACTGTCATTCGGACCTCTAACGTGATTAAGAAGATGTAGCAACTAACGGTTCATTCCTTACTGAAACATATTCTGCAGAACTATGAAGAAAGAAAAGACTTTAGATTTAAAATGATTTCATCTTCATGTTTTTCATTTATATAGATAAAATCTGAGCAGTTAAAAAAGTTAGGCAAAAAACACCTCTTCACTCCAAGTGATAGTAACACTCTCTAAACCTATCTCAGCTCTCCTTTCATTCTACTTAAATCTTTCTCATTTGCTATGTAATGTTTAGGCAACCATTTAAAACCCGTCATGTTATGTCATCCAACTTCACTTCTCTCAGCATGTAACTCAATGTCTTGCATTTAAATTAGAAAGTGTTCAATGAACAAAAGTGTCTGGTTGTTGTTGTATGTTTTCTTAGTCATGCCTGACTCTTTGCAGCCCCATGGACTGTAGCCTGCCAGGATCCTCTGTCCATGGGATTCCCCAGTCAAGAATACTGGAGTGGGTTGCCAATTTCCTCCTCCAGAGTATCTTCTTGACCCAGAGATCAAGCCCACATCTCCTACATTGGTAGGTGGGTTCTTTACCACTGAGCCACCAGCGAAGCTCAAGTATCTGATAAATGGATGCAAAACAGTGCAAATGGTTAGCTACGTTAAAGAATAGAAAAAGAAGAATACATAATATGCATACATTCAGATAAGAGGAAAGACAATTTGAAGAAATGAAATGATTATGCCATGTATGGGTGCACTTTTCCTTCTGTGTAGACAGAAAATTTGCTTTCAGCATGACTTTGATTATTTTATATATGAATATAAAAATACATTTCTATACTCCCACATTACACTATAAGACTCTATTTCCTAGAAAGAGAGATTTTTGACTACTTACCAAAGCTGAATCTCCATGAATGAGTACAAATGTCACAGTAGTAAAGGGGTTAATGTGTGCTCAGTCGTGTTCCTCTCTTTAGCCCATCAGGCTCCTCTGTCCATGGAATTTTTCGGGCAGGAATACTAGTCCAGTTCAGTTCAGTCCTCAGTTGTGTCCACCTCTTTGCAACCCTATGAATCACAGCATGCCAGGCCTCCCTGTCCATCACCAACTCCCAGAGTTCACTCATATCCATTGAGTCCATGATGCCATCCAGCCATCTTATCCTCGGTCGTCCCCTTCTCCTCCTGCCCCCAATCCCTCCCAACATCAGAGTCTTTTCCAATGNGGACCTTAGTCGGCAAAGTAATGTCTCTGTTTTGAATATGCTGTCTAGGTTGGTCATAACTTTTCTTCCAAGGGGTAAACATCTTAATTTCATGGCTTCAGTCACCATCTGCAGTGATTTTGGAGCCCCCCAAAATAAAGTCTGACATTGTTTCCACTGTTTCCCCATCTATTTCCCATGAAGTGATGGGACCTAGAGTGAGTTGCTATTTCCTTCTCTAGGGGATCTTCCTGATGCAAGGATTGAACCTGAGCCTCTTGTATCTCCTGCATTGGCAGGCAGATTCTTCACCACTGTGACACCTGTTTGTTGACTTTTTCTTAGATCAGATTGGGGAAGTTAAAGATAGAATTTCATGTCATTGGAGTAAGTTTTTAAAAACTTTTTCTAAATCTATGTCACGGTTACCCTAGAGGAGATGTTAGAAGAGAGAGTTCTTTTTGTTTTCAGGTTGTCTTATTATTTTTAGATTAT
Organism: Neotragus pygmaeus; assembly: GCA_006410875.1. Lineage (NCBI taxonomy): Eukaryota > Metazoa > Chordata > Mammalia > Artiodactyla > Bovidae > Neotragus > Neotragus pygmaeus. Next base: position 66,922 of record SJYV01041763.1, read on the forward strand.
CTTTCATATTTTCATTTACATTTCCTTGCTACAGCATCTGGTTGAAAAGTTTCCCATGGTACTTATGCTGGAATAGAACCTTTCAACTTGTCCTTGTCCAGTTGACAATCTGTGGTCCTTAGGCATCAACTCCTTTACTGCCCCCTCTGTGTAAGCCATGGAGTTTAGTGTTCTGTCCCTCTTACCTTCTTTGAGTCCTCCTGATATATTGTCCAGACTTTTGACATGATATTTATAAGTTGCCCCATAGGTATTTTCTTTTTTCCTTCTCAGTAATACTGAGATATCCCCAAAGGTAAGAGTTTGGTGGGTTTTATGCCTTTTGTCCCCATTGTCTACCAAAGTGCATGATATACCTTGAATATAGGCATTTGGAAGCCGAAAAAAAAAATCATAAAATCAGTCATTATTCTTCAATCCTTGAACAGACTATTTTGGTTTATCACTAGTATATAAAATTCCAATATGCTAAAAATCAGCATAAAGTGCTTTTTACTTATAAGGATGTAATTTACAGAAATAAAGTTTGAGACGTCAGGATGGTACAGACTTCCAGAGTACAACTGACATGTTGATGAATTAGGTTTAGTCATGGATATTGGATGAGAGAAGGGAAAATTATAAAGCAGATTCTATTTGGCATAATAAAACACAGAGGTAGAAATTAATGTATTCCTTCTCAAAAGGTAATGCAAATAGCATTATTTCCACTTGTTAAGTGTCTCTCATGAAACACACACAGTGCCAGGTGTTTTTATACCTTTGGTCGCAAAACAATTGTTCCAGCTGGTTTTATGTAGGTTTCTAGATGGAGAGACTGAGATGCAGGTGCTTTATTAAACTTAAGTAGCAACATTAGAGTTTGAAGCCATCACTCATTTTCTCTGATCCTGAGATTATCTCGCTAAACCTCCCAGTCATAATTAAATCAATGCTGGGATAAAGTCATTTGTAAGAAGAAAAGAGGTATTATGAATTTTGAGTCCTTGTTTTGTGACAGAAAACATTATTTATATCTTAGACGGTAGTGATAGTATTCTACCTAACTTAAACTTTAGACAAAAAATTAATAGAAAATAATAATAGACAATATTTTGTAATGCTTTACAGTTTAAGATGGTTTTATTATAGTTAAGTTTATGTGGGCTTTAGGAGATTTCAAGAGCTATGTTGCTTAAGTTGATCCAGAAAAGAATGAAACAGTTTCCTGAAGATTCTGAAATGTCACCAAATTAGTTTGATTTTCCTCTTCAAGTCATTTGCCATCTAAAATGCAAATTTATTTATACATATTCTCCTTTCTCTCTCTCTCATATATATATATATTTCTATCCAAAGACACATATGTATTATGTTATATGCATGTTAATAATATTTTGTCTCAATTTAACAGATAATCATTTTATAGATTTAATCATCTTTTTTTTTGCAATTGATTATTTGGAATATGTTCCAAAATTTCCTTGANTATTTCTATCCAAAGACACATATGTATTATGTTATATGCATGTTAATAATATTTTGTCTCAATTTAACAGATAATCATTTTATAGATTTAATCATCTTTTTTTTTGCAATTGATTATTTGGAATATGTTCCAAAATTTCCTTGACCAGTTCACTGCAATCTAACATGGGTGCTGTTTCCTGAGATAACCTCAAAAACATTGCACTTGCAGAAAACATGGGAAAAACAAGTCATTGTTTTCTTAATGGAATGACCCTGAAATCTAGGTAGGAAAATGCAGTTAAGTATAATTGGAACAATAAAACTATTCACCTGAATTTAGATCGAGCAATTAAGTAGCAAAATTTTACAATGTAAGTATTATATCAGAGTAGCAGTTAGAAAACGATATTAGACGTTTCTCCTCTGTTCTAGGACATACATCAGATAAATAACAGCTAGCTCAAACAACATCAAAGAAAGAAAAATTTCCAAATGAGCGGCAGACACAAAAATAACTGGATTCAAAGAAGAGAAAGATTATTGGAGGAGAGAGAGCATGGAAAATGTTTTATCAAAGCGAAATAATCTGAAGTAGGTTTAAAGGAATGCACAATTTTTGGAGAAATGACTTCTGGGTCTGAAAAAAAAAAAAGGTAGATGGAAAAAGCACAGGAATATGATAAAAATGGTGAAGAGCCCAATTGGGCCGTACTGAAAACTGGGAAAATTGAATGGTGGAGAGATGGTTTAAGAACCAGTTTTAAGCCATGAATCTATCTTAACTGGCTGAGCACGAAGTAGTACTTTTGGTAACAGCAATATTAGATTTCAAGTACACAGGCAAAAGAAGTAGAGTGAGAATTTTAGAAAATATTCTAGAAAGCAGAGTAAGCATTTTCCTCTAAATGCTGAAATTGTAAAATTATCCTCATAAATTAAGACATGCAATTTCAGATTTTAAAAATATAAACAGTATATCCAAAAGGAGTTTTGTATTCGTCTCCATAATTGATTCATTTAAAGTAAGCAATCCTAGAATTACAAGAACATAAAATTTTAACTTTGTTTTAATGAGCCCCTGAAAATGTTTACTTTATAAAAAATGTTTCCCATTTATTTTGTAAATGCTGTTCATGATCATTTTCTCTAGCATAAATGAATTATGCATGACTTCAGTGTAAAGTTTTTCTTCCTATGATGTGGAGACATTAAGGATTCAGAGTACTTTTAAAATATAAATATAATTTTGTAAAAAAAAGAAACAATGTTTTTAAATATTTAAGAGAATAAAACAAAGAAGCCATTCATTTTGCTATTAACCCATGCATGTCTTCCCTGGGCCAAAGGGAATTTTTAAAGAAACTCATAAAACCATAACATATGGGCAGAAAATGTTGATTTTTACACATTTTAAGAAGGATGGTGCAATATCTTACTAAAAATTATAATAAAAAGAAAGGATTAGAGAGAAGAGGTATACCAATCAAAAAATGGCAGCCCTTTCATCCAAAATTCAGCTATATTACATAAGTACTGTGAAGAGAATATTCACTATTAAAAATTCTGTTGTATGCATTAAATTATTAAATAATACATCTCATTTATTGTCATGATAGTTGTTTTTGTTGAGTGAGTATTGTATGCTTACATGATAATGGCACATATTGGAATGTGGAACGTTTTCTTTTTCCTTGATTCATATGAATATGAAGCATAATATACTTGGTGTTGCTATATGGACACATACATACATATGTGTGTATACATATATCTGCCTTCAAAAGATTATTTCTGTTTATAATTCACATGATTTAGTAGCTAAGTTGTGTCTGACTCTTGCAACCCCATGGATTGTAGCACACCAGGTTCCTCTGCTCATGGGATTTCCTGGGCAAGATTACTGGAGTGGGTTGCCATTTCCTTCTTCAGGAGATCTTCCCCACCCAGGGATCAAACCCCCGGTTTCCTATGTCTCCTGCATTGCAGGCAGGTTCTTTACTTGCTGAGCCATCAAGGAAGCCATAATTCACAAGCATCCATACTAATTTACTAGGCAGAACAAAATATATTAGGCGAAGTAAATGATATTTTATTAAAAGATGAACAATGAAAAACAAAGCAGTAATTATAAGGATAGGAGTTATGAAATATGCAAATTCAAATAACAGAGGATGAAGATATTTAAAGTAATTTTTGGCAAACTTGCAATATTTAGCTGAACATTTTTATATGTAATTAGATTATGAAATAAAGCCAGCTGGCTATGTAAAGCTTTAAATACTGTGTAAACACAAAAGCATATGGTCTTTTGACGATGTCAGCCTATTTCAATCTAGGTATTATACCTGCCTGTTCTCAATAGTTTCAAACTTTTAAAGCAATTTTCCACTGGCTAAAAATAATTATGAAAATAATACTTATCTGATCTATGCCAGTCAGTGACTTCTGTATATGTGTCAAATGGCCCTTGTATTTTGTCATTCATCTAATTGGGCTATGCTGTGCTAAGTCGTGTCCAACTCATTTTGATCCCAGGATTGTGACCAACCAGGTTCCTCTGTCCATGGGATTCCAGAGGCAAGAACACTGAAGTGGTTGCCGTTTCCTCCTGCAGGGAATCTTGCCAACCCAGGAACTAACCTGTGTTTCTTACACCTCCTGCATTGGCAGGTGGGTTTACTAGTGCCACCTGGGAAGCCCATTCATCTAATTAATAGATAATATTTGCCTTAACAGAGAAGGCAATGGCAACCCACTCCAGTACTCTTGTCTGAAAAATCCCATGGACAGCGGAGCCGGGTAGGCTACAGTCCATGGGGTCACTAAGAATCGGATGTGACTAAGGGACTGCACTTTGACTTTTCACTTTCATGCATTGGAGAGGGAAATGGCAACCCACTCCAATGTTTTTGCCTGGAGAATCCCAGGGACGGGGGAGCCTGGTGGGCTGCCGTCTATGGGGTCACACAGAGATGGACACAACTGAAGCAACTTAGCAGCAGCAGCAGCAGCAGCAGCA
>SJYV01041763.1:72164-82411 GCA_006410875.1 Neotragus pygmaeus
GCCTGGAGAATCCCAGGGACGGGGGAGCCTGGTGGGCTGCCGTCTATGGGGTCACACAGAGATGGACACAACTGAAGCAACTTAGCAGCAGCAGCAGCAGCAGCAGCATTTGCCTTAAGGTTTTTGAATGGTTCAGTTTAGTTCATTTCAGTCGCTCAGTCGTGTTCGACTCTTTGTGACCACATGAACTGCAGCACACCAGGCCTCCCTGTCCATCATCATCTCCCGGAGTTCACTCAAACTCACGTCCATCGAGTCAGTGATGCCATCCAGCCATCTCATCCTCTGCCGTCCCCTTTTCTTCCTACCCCAGTCCCTCCCAGCATCAGAGTCTTTTCCAATGAATCAACTCTTTACATGAGGTGGCCAAAGTACTGGAGTTTCAGCTTCAGCATCATTCCTTCCAAAGAATACCCAGGACTGATCTCCTTTGGGATGGACTGGTTGGACCAGTCCAAGGGACTCTCAAGAGTCTTCTCCAACACCACAGTTCAAAAGCATCAATTCATTGGTGCTCAGCTTTCTTCACAGTCCAACTCTCACTCCATACATGACCACTGGAAAAACCATAGTTAAGAATAATTAAATATAATTCCCCAATTGGAACTTGCCAAGAAAGAGCATCTATAGTTTTGAAAGATACGTTCAAACAAACATGTCTAGTTTCCAAGTTAATAAATGTTGGCACTGCTGGATCCTACAATTTTTACTGATTTCCTTCATCAAATTACTAAGTATTCAGAAACATCCATAGGATTCAGTTTAGTTCAGTCGCTCAGTCGTGTCCGACTCTTTGCAACCTCATGAAATCGCAGCACGTCAGGCCTCCCTGTCCATCACCAACTCCCAGAGTTCACTCAGACTCACATCCATCGAGTTGGTGATGCCATCCAGCCATCTCATCCTTTGTCGTCCCCTTCTCCTCCTTTCCCCAATCCTTCCCAGCATCAGAGTCTTTTCCAATGAGTCAACTCTTCGCATGAGGAGTTTCAGCTTCAACATCATTCCTTCCAAAGAAATCCCAGGGCTGATCTCCTTCAGAATGGACTGGCTGGATATCCTTACAGTCCAAGGGACTCTCAAGAGTCTTCTCCAACACCACAGTTCAAAAGGATCAATTCTTCCTGTCAAAGCTTTTTCCCTTAAAAATTAATAAATAGGCAATTAAATTCATTAGAATAAATTTGAAAATAAGATGTTATTTAATGTTTTTATTCACTTTAATTTTATATTCAGTTTAGATTACACATATTCTCTTATATTGAGAAATCATGAAATGTTAAAGACACGGTTTTAGTCTTAAAATACCGAAGTCATTCCAGCTTCCCAGTATCTTGGTTGGAATAAAGTAATTATGGGAAGCATGAATCTGTTTGGACCATATACAGTTTTTTTTATTAGTTTCGCATTTGAAAAATATGTAGGTTTGAAGTTGTTGTTCAGTTTCTGTCATGTCCTACTCTCTGCAGCCCCATGGCCTGCAGCACACCAGGCTTCCCTGGCCTTCACCATCTCCCTGAGTTTGCTCAAACTCATGTCCATGAGTTGGTGATGCCATGCAACCATCTCATCCTCTGTCGCCTCTTTCTTCTCCTCCCCTCAATCTTAGGTGGCTAAAGTATTGGAGCTTCAAGTTGGCTATTTATAAATATGTGACATTGATTTTTATAATACTCTTCTTTACATTCAAAGACTATGGCCAGTACCGTATATTTCCTATTTCTCTTCTGTTACCTTTAATATAAAGTATGTAGTTACACTTTCAAATGAAAGTTTCTACACAGACAACTATATAACCACTTATTTTTCAAATCTCCTTCATAATTATTCCTGAACAGGCCTCTTCCATTCTGATCTTTTCCTCTTCTCCTCATTTCAACTCATTTTATACTCGACCAGTAGTGTTAATAGAATATTCTCCCTTGGGAATTTTTTCAAGTATTCTCAGTTTTGTTTTTAAAAAATAGAAGTACAAACTTTTTAACCTGATTGTTAAACATTTCACGTTTCCTCTTGACTGTTCAAGTTTCCCAACTCAATTTTATGACCGAAGTCATTCCAGCTTCCCAGTATCTTGGTTGGAATCAGGTAATTATAGGAAGCATGAATCTGTTTGGACGGAATAAGGTAATTATAGGAAGCATGAATCTGTTTGGACCGTATACAGTTTTTTTAATTAGTTTTGCATTTTTATTTGAAAAATATGTAGGTTTGAAGTTGTTGTTCAGTTGCTATCATGTCCTACTCTCTCTGTTATTTATCTTTAAAAATCATTTACATTAGCCAAATTGTACTGTTTGCTATTGTTCTCATCTCTTGGTGTCCATCACATGTGGTTCCCTAGGCCTCTCCCATTGCTATATACAAGTTACTTCTGTAACAAGTTCAAGGTCATGTTACACTGGCCTCTTCTGTTAGCTCTCTCTAATTTCCAGCTCATTTAATAGCCCGTTCTCTCCCCCATGGAGTTTCATATCTATTATAAACTTTAGCCTTTTTGTTTATAGTTAATGTCCAGCTGTACGTGTAGACTGTTTTTATTGGATTAGAAATTTCTTGAAAATAATCTTTCTCATCCCTTGGGCAAAATTTATCACTCAGTATTTTTGATAAATTATTTTTCTCCATATCAGGTATCCTCTCCAGCCTGTATTATTTCCTAGGCAAAAAGCCCCAGGGTGCAAAAGAAAACATATCTTAATACTTAATCTGGTAGTATTTGAGAATCATAAATTATTATTCCGTTACTTTGATACCTAAATAAAAAATAGAAATTTTATCTAAATAAAAGAAATATACATTTATTTTCTAATTCTAAGAAACATTATATTTAAGGTAGTAAACCAAGTATTTCTTTTAATTTTTACCCAGTAAAGCACTTTTGATATTAAACTTTCTAGAGTATGCCTATAATTTTCCTCTTTTTGCATTTGGGATTCTAAATTGTCTTGATATTTTTTCCATTCTATGATGTATTGGATATTTACTTTTTTATCAACATGTTTGCATATGAGAGTTTCAGCATTAATTCTCACTTTCATATAACTCTGTTACCTCTTAGTAAAAGTTATCTATTCTCTTATCAGTGTATGTGAATGTGAAATCGAAGGTGCAAAATAAACAGTGTATCTTTTCTAACACATTGCTGAATGTAGAATGATGTTTGTGCAAAATCAATAAAATATATGAAATCACCCCAGAACAATTGCTCTAAGTTGCTCAAGTTATTTAAATGAAGTCCACTTGTCTATTAAAATCAAAATAAAGTCTTTGCAGCCTCTTTTAAAAAAAGAATGGAATATGGAAATAAGATAATACTATTTTAAGAACAGAAACATACTTGGGAGGACTCTCTTTAACCTTTTTCACATACTAAATATTAACACCATTAGGTTTAGCCACATAGCCTCTGGAAAATATTGATTAAAAATAAAGTGATAGGTGTGCTTCTTAAATTGTCACCCAGCATTTGTAAATGTGACTTTATAGTTACTGTAGTTATAAACATAATGAAAAAGAGTTAAATTGCTTGCATCAGCAAATGGAAAGATTCTAAGGGCAAAGGACAATAAAAATCCATGATTAGCATGAAGAAAGCTAATTTTTTTCTAGATCATCTTTTTCACAAGGACCAAAGTTAGCATAATGGCTTTTATTCTAGACCTTGGAGATATTTATATCAACCCAATTTTTGATATGTTCAGAGAAGACAAATATGAAATTTTCTTAGGTTCCTCAGCACACGTGCATGCTCAGTTGAGTCCCACTCTGTGACCCCATGGGCTGTAGCCCGCCAAGCTCTTCAGTCCGTGGGATTCTCTGGGTAAGAATACTGGAGTGGGTTGCCATTTCTTTCCCCAGGGGATTTTCCCAACCCAGGGACGAATCTATGTCTCCATAGTCTCACAAATGAATATAGGAGCTCTCCTTCCTAGTGGTCCACATAAGCACCAAGGGGGAAAAAAACAAAACAAAACATACAAGAGGAGGAGTATGTAAATGAACAATTAATAGAGGAAGAACAAATACATGGACTATTTGGAAGGCATTACAGTGAAATCCTTTATAAATACTGATAAAAGTTTGACTTTTATATATACTTTTGAAGTTCTTATAAATATTTGTCAGTGATTTAAGTGGGGGATTTGAGTCTCCTGTGATTCCATTGATATAATGCTCATGTTCATGATATCAGTCATGAACTTGGAATATGCAATCTAAATCCCTTAACTCAAGAGTTTATTCTACCCTTTAAACGGCAACCCACTCCAGTATTCTTGCCTGGAAAATCCCATGAATGGTGGAACCTGGTAGACTTCAGTCCATGGGTTCGCAAAGAGTCGGACACAACTGACTGACTTCACTTTCTTTTCACTTTATCCAAAGGGTCTTTGTTTAAGACCCTTTTTTTAAAACTTCTGTGATAGTATGCCTAGATAATAGTGCTCCAAAATTTCTGCTGCCAAAGGAATGTTTCTCTGCTTGCAGACTTCAAGTGTGCAAGGGCAGGAGTTTCCTATTCCCTTTTTTAAAAAATTATTTTTTATTGGAGTATAGTTGCTTTAAAATGTTAGTTTCTACTGTACAACAAAATGAATCAGCCACGTGTGTGTGTGTGTGTGTGTGTATGTGTGTGTGTTAGTGGCTCAATTGTGTCCGACTCTTTGCGACCCCACTGACTGTAGCCCTCCAGGCTTCTCTGTTCGTGGAATTCTCCAGGCAAGAATACTAGAATGGATTGCCATTCACTTCTCCCGAATGTATACATATATCACCTCCCTTTTGGGCTCTCTTCCCTTCCTTCCTGTTTCCTTATTGCTATCTCCTCAGGGTATGAAGTAGGGTGTGGTTTTCCAGAACTCAGCTGAATGAAGGAATGTGATGGTTCTATGCCATACAAAGTATCTGGTTTTAGATGTGTTGATTCAGTCAGAAAATGTCTTCCTGAAAAGAAACTAAATTTCATAAAATCTCCCCATCTTTATGCTCAAGAGAAAGCAACATTAAGCAACAGAAAGACACAATGGAAAATACATCTTGTTAAAAATTTTTTATTAAGTAATTTTATTTACTTATTTATTAATAATTAACAGAACTGAATTGTCTAATTATTTAATTTATTAATTTAAATTCATAATAATTTTGAAACAAAATTTATTTTCTTAAATAATTTTATTAAGAAAAGCTTTATTAACAAAGAACTGTAGTGGACATAAGGTAGAGTACTTTGGGAAGAAGGAAAGTGTTAATGAAAAACAAAAGATACAATATTGATGACCATATTTTGAATGTCTTTTCTAAACAATAAAAATATTGTGTGACTAATAATAAAGGAGTTGAAGTAAGAATAAATATTTCAGTGCAAAATAAATCAGAGGTGAGCAGACCAAGAAAAATCGAACAGTCCCACTAGGTCAGTAAAACAATTGTCTTGATCACAATAAACATAGTAATGCCAGCTCTATCGGACTGATTATTTGGCAATGCTTATCAGAATTCTTCTGTTATAATATTAGTTATATTTACATTTAGACCTAATATAGTATGAATTAAATTGTGCATAGATCTTTTTCCAAAAGTTTATTTAAATTATTGGAAAATCATTTTATTGTAATGATACAGTCACAGGTTAAAGAAAATCCTACAGTGTAATTTTGAACATGAGTATGAAAGGCAAAATAGAAGTAGAATTAATTTTAACATTTTGGCTAAGTTTCCTATGTCTAGCATGAATAGGAATTGGCAAGCATTACCCTTTACAGAATTCCATCTAAATAAAAATAATTTCTGGCTAGATGTATTATTTGTTACACTTTTATTATCTGGCCTTTAACTCATTAGTCTACTGTGATGAAATACAAATTTAGCATAATGACTGGTATAACATTTCCTATAATTTTCATTCAAATATTAGGAGATCATGTTAGCTCTCTAAATTAATATTTTTTAAAGACTGTTTTGATGATTCCCACAATGTAGAATATGTAAATGTAAACTCATTTGCAAGGGCATTAGTCTCAATCTACAAACCTGCCTGATAGATGCTCTCTAGGCTGTATTATTATTGCTAAATTAATATAGCTAGGATTGTGGTGCTGACAAAGCAGATGTTTTACATGCAAATATTTATCTTCTGTTGTTTTTATGCTTATCTCCTGCCCCAAATCAAGGTTTGATGAATATCTATGTGAGAATGTTAATTAGTTCATCAGTAGAAATAGGAAGAAACTGCAGGTAATGCTGCCATAAAATAGCTCCAAGTCAACTATAAGTATGTGTAGCTATGTTTATTTGCTGCTTGCTTTGGAATCATTGCTGAAAGTAGTTTGGACTAATAAATGATACTCTTGCTTTCACAATCACCTAAGGACAAAAATTAAAATTTAGCTGTCTTAGGAATTTAATGGCTTCTAAATAAATCTTTTAAATTATAGTTTCAAGGCACTTTAAATTTAATTAGTAAATCTTTCTGTATGAGCCGAAACTGTATCATTTTAACAGCTTCCTTAAGCCCACTGAGTTTTTGTTTTAAATCTCTAAAACCCAAAGGAAGTCAGTTGTTTTCCAAACAACCTCTTGGTTCACTATATCTCTCTTTCCATGAAAAGCAATTGCCCTACTTGTATTGGAACATGCTATAATTATAATGTAGACCAAAAAAAGAAATTGGAGTGCCTATAGTGGCTTGTATGCTCAGTCATGACTCTGCGACCCCATGGACTGTTGCCCACCAGGCTCTTCTGTCCATGGCATTCTCCAGGCAAGAACACTGGAGTGGGTTGCTATGCTCTTCTCTGGGGGATCTTCCCTACCCAGGGACCAAACCCAGGTCTCCCATATTGCAGGCTGATTCTTTACTCTCTGAGCCACTGGGGAAGCCCTGAGCCTCAATTATATCAGCTCATCAAGTTCAGGTTTTCCTATCCTGATACTGGTTCTCAAAGAAGTTTCATCTCTATAAGCTGTGATTCTCTGTATCTGCCTCTCCAATTTTAGGGGCAGCAGTTTGCCCTGTGACCCCACTTCTCTTACTAAGAAGCTGTGTCAATTTTTCAGTTTGTTCAGCTTTTTCACCTGGTAGGATAGAATAGTTTCATACTTCTTTCCCCCTTTTTATCGCTGAAAAATCTTAATAATTTTGGAATTGCCCATTCTTTGTTTAAATTTATTTTGAGACTGAAGCTCTCTTTATATGAAGGGGAAATTACACTGTGTATTGACTAACTTCTCCATTTACCCTACAGTTATTGGTTTACAATGTTTTACTATATCTTTATGAAACAATTTATGTAGTTAATATCTTTTACTGAAACAATCCTTATAATCCTTTTTTACTAAAAATCCATTTTTACTGAAAAAAATCCTTTATAACCTTTTAATTTTTAGATTCTGCTCCCTGTTTTTTAACATCTTGGGTTTCATTCCAGGTAATGGATTTTGGATGGCTGTCACAAAGTTTTTTTGACTGTGTTGGGTTTAAAACAGTTTTTCGTAAATTGAATTAGAAATCAATAAGTTCTTTTAAGATACATTATTCATTTGAAAACCTTCCCCCCAAAAAACAAGTTAGAAAGCATTTCCCGTGATTGATTTGTTATGGGAATTCTGGAAGAGAATAAGCTAAAAGTAACTGTGATTTCTTACCTGAGTTTCCTGGAAGAATAGTGTTGTTATTTATGGGAATGGCAAAAATTTATAGACATGAAGTTATGTATGATCACAAATTGTTGAACTGATTAGACTGAAAGACATTTGAAATTCAGGATAAATGCCAAATTAGATTATGTTAACATTAGAGGAACAATATTTGAAAACTATGCATACATATTTCAAATCATATTTATAGTTTAAAGGTATGAATGTATATAGTTTTACTATGTAAATATTTGNAGACTGAAAGACATTTGAAATTCAGGATAAATGCCAAATTAGATTATGTTAACATTAGAGGAACAATATTTGAAAACTATGCATACATATTTCAAATCATATTTATAGTTTAAAGGTATGAATGTATATAGTTTTAATATGTAAATATATGTATAGTTTTAAGTATATATATATATACACAGTTTACATATGTATTTATACATAATTTTAAAACATGTGTCGTATGTATGTGCATAATACTTGGAATAACTATAAAGACAGAATTCAAGAAGGGCTGCAGTAGGAGGTGTCAGAATTGTTATTTATAAAGGTGGTCTCTTGGAACTGCCTTTTGGATAATGAGGAGGCAAGAGAATCCTATCCATGACATCACTGGAAGTTATGCTCCTTTATTGTTATTGAGTTGCTAAGTCATGTCCCACTCTTTTTGTGACCCCATGGATGGTAGCCCACCAGGCTCCTCTGTTCATAGGATTTCTCAGGCAAGAATACTGGAGTGGGTTGTCATTACTTTCTGCAGGGAATGTTCCCAACCCAAGAATGGAAGTCGTGTCTCTTGCATTGCAGATGGACTCTTTACTGCTCAGCCACCAGGGAAGCCCGTCAGGCCCCTTAGCTAGCTTTAAAAGGATACATAAATCTTTGAGTCTTCAGATGCAACTTTTATATGTAATTTTGATTAAAAAAAGGTCATCTTTTTATTTTGCTTAGAAATGATTTCTTACCTGTGGCTGACTCATGTTGATGTATGGCAGAGGTCAACATAATATTGTAAAGCAATTATCCTTCAGTTAAAAAAGGATAAGAAAAAATAGAAATGACTTTCTTTAGCATAAAAACTTTCCTTCAAATATATCTTAGATTGTTCATTTTGCTATGTTGAACATGACCATATCAATGAGGATAAAATTGTATGTATTAGCATGTTAATTATGTATGTATAATTATGTCTAATCATCTATTTCTAAACAAAATCTTCCTGCTGCCATTTTCTCAGCCATTAATTTTATATTTCATGTAAGGAATTCCTGGTAGAACATATAGGAACTAACGTATTTGTGGCAATTCACCTCCATAAGACTTACATTTATTTTTAACACAGACCTATGTTTTTAGTTTAGTTTATTTTGTCATGTATTGTTTCTCACGTATCTTTTCATTCAAAACTAATTGTAACATTTGCAGTTATTGTCAACTAGATTTACATTAATCACATTTTTTTTTTTTTTTACTTTATTTTACTTTACAATACTCTATTGGGTTTGCCATACATCGACATGAATCCANCCCCCTCCCACTCCCAGATCAACAGCGACTCTTCTTCAGATCCTCAGATTCGAACTCAAGGGCCATTTCTTCAGATAAGGCTTTCATGCCCAAGCATCACCATTTTGTTACCCGCTGTGGGGTTTTTTTTCCACAGCATGTGGCACAATTTTTATTTATAGGTCTGTGAAGTCTTGATTAATGTGACTTTTGATCCAGTAGCCTACATGATTCAAAAGTTTAGGGACAAGGAGTATTTCCCTAACAAGTAACACGAGGACATAGGAGGTACTCAAAAATGTTTGTTGAATAAATGAAAACTTATCCAACGGAGTATGATTTGAATGGTAAGATCACGTTTCACATCATTCACATCAGAGAAACAGCAAGAGGCCCACGGATGAGAAAGTGAAAAGAATTGTGTTTCTGTTGTCTTGACCATAGGTGACCTGTTTTGCTGGGCAGATCTAAAGGAGGAGGTAGTCCAGGGGAAAAAGCACCTGGCTGCAGCAGACTTTTGTGCCTGGAACACTGGAAGATTAAGGCAGGAAGCTACATGGGGTGAACCTGCCAGGACCAGCTTGCTAGAGTAGAGGCAGAATTTGTATTTGGTAAATGGGATTATTCCAGACTATCTCAGGTCATTTATCAGAATCCAGAAAGCCTTATAAATGGACCAGCTTAAGGAGAGGCAGATGTTTCACCATGGGTGGAGTATGTGTAATCATAAAGTAAAAGACCAGAAGGGGGAAGGGAAACTCAGGAGTCTTCCCTAAGTGAGACNCCCCATGAATTGCAGCACGCCAGGCCTTCCTGTTCATCACCATCTCTTGGAGTTCACTCAGACTCATGTCCATGGAGTCGGTGATGCGATCCAGCCATCCGTCCCCTTCTCCTCCTGCCCCCAATCCCTCCCAGCATGAGTCATTTCCAGTGAGTCAACTCTTCCCATGAGGTGGCCAAAGTACTGGAGTTTCAGCTTCAGCATCATTCCTTTCCAAAGAAATCCCAGGGTTGATCTCCTTCAGAACGGACTGGTTGGATCTCCTTGCAGTCCAAGGGACTCTCAAGAGTCTTCTCCAACACCACAG
>SJYV01041763.1:88652-107415 GCA_006410875.1 Neotragus pygmaeus
ACACACACATATATACATATATACACGCACATAGTTTTAATTGCTTCCTATTCAGTCTATTGTTAAGGATGTAATTCCATCCCAGGCTTATGAGGGTAGCCAAACATAGCTTTGGGGACGAGGACCCAAACCTCAGGGCCACAAGGGCCTTGCACCTGGGAACAGATTGAACAAACAGAGGCCCTAGGAGGTTCACATCCTACAGTATCAAGAGGGTGGCTGGCCTCTTGGTTCCCATGAAAAAGTGTAATTGGATAGTTGAACTACTCCACAGACTGGCAAGGACCTAATACCTACTTTCCAAGATGATCAAGTGTACCCAGTACATTTGAAAAGGAGAGTTGTTTGGCTTGGAGACCTTAACTGTGGGGGCAGAATGGGGACAGAACCTTGCAGTTAGATCATTTAAAGCCCTCTTGATTTTACCAGATGACAACATATAATATTGAACCTCGATTTTAGGTCTTTACCACAGAGTTATGTAGGCTCTTCACTGAGAGTAAAAGTGATGTGTTATTTTTAGCTGCATGTATGTGTGTGTATACATGCATACTCAGTCATGTCCAACTCTTTGCATCCCCGTGGACTGCATGCAGGGGATCTTCCTGACTCAAGGGATTGAACTTGAGTCGCCTTCTTCTCCTGCATTGGCAGGAGGCTCTTCACCACTAGCACCACGTGGGAAGCCCTAAAGTGTGTGAAAATGAAACAGGTGAGGTAGCTAGATGGTGGTAATTTTGTTTCTCTAACCTATAGATGGGGTAAAATATGACATCATTGCAATGCATTCAATGCAGTTAAAACCACAGCCAGGTTTAAGTAAAATATTGAAGGAGATAAAATTTGATTTTCTAAGTCCTTGCAAAATCGATCTCCTCAGGTCACTCATGCGTGCCCCTCACATTAGATCTTTTTCTCTTTGTACTGGTACACCTCATAATCGAAATCATCTGGTTTTCCTAAATCCAAGTTATAATACAACTAGGAGATATAGTTTAAAGGATTAAACATTGATGCTTTCAAGATATTTTAATAACTGAGAGTGCATAAGAATTCTTGATTTCTATTTCAGAATATGGTATATTTTGTTAGCATCTCTGAGTCACAACATTTTGCCTCTTATTTATTTGAAAAATTAGCTGACCTGCGATTATTAAGGCAAAGATTAGTAGAAAAAGACAACCTTAAAGATTACTGACTCTTAGGGTTTTCAGGATGTTTGAGATAGAACATGAACCCTAGAGATTCTCTGGTGAAATTTATAACAAAGTGAAGTTACAAAGCTGGGTTTTCCTGTGATTAAAGCTTCAAGTGTTTTTGAAGGGAACATACTTTATCTGACTTCCCAAACACACACAGCTCTATTTAAAGGATTACTCCTTAGCTCATTATTTAAAAAATCTTCTAAGAAGTTATCCATTTAATAGAGTTTAAATTACTTTGCATATAAAACTCCTTTAGTTTGACTCCTTTAACAATCATAATCAGACATATCTTAAAGACTAATTTTGTAAAAGTGGACTAGACACTTTTTCTTCCGTTTAATGCATGTTTTATATGTTCATTTGGAAAATAATTAAATATTAATATTTAAAACATTGAGAAGAGTTCTACTGAGGGCTAGAGTACAGTTTAAATTTTTAAAAAGGTCTTTTACATCTATTTTTGAGACAAAGATGTATTCTTCAACCTATTTTTTGCTGTTTATGTAGAAACTAAAATCACTATGAGTAATCGCTGCTGCTGCTAAGTTGCTTCAGTCGTGTCCAACTCTGTGCGACCCCATGGACTGCAGCCTACCAGGCTCCTCCATCCATGGATTTTCCAGGCAAGAGTACTGGATTGGGTTGCAATTGCCTTCTCCGCGAGTAATCGCTATGCACTGTTTATAAAATAGTCTTTACCATGAATAGTTATCATGAGTGGCAAAAACATATTCAAATATATTGTGGATTATTCATCTCTGAAATTGCTTTGAATTGGGTGAAAAATGCCAGTGGAGGTTCATATAACATGCCACTATTAATTAGGCAGAAAATTCCTGCTGAGCACCTTATTGTAGGCAAAATAAATGTTTTTCATTAACTGGTAATTAACCTGACTACATTAGGAAGGTCAAAAATTAGTCTATGGCATACAACACCTTATGTACAGTTTGCAGAAGATAAATTTATCAATTTAAATACTCTGGATAATACAAGTAATGACAGAGGCAAATCACAGTAGGTCAGTAAACAACAATGGCAAAATTACAAACAGAATAGACTTACATGTTATGTGGTAGAAAAAATAAACTTCTATTGGCCACTTACTATGTTTGTTGTGTTAACACATCATTATCTATTAATTTTTTAAAAAAATGTAAAAGATGACTCTGTTTCTTTCAAGTTTAATCCAAGGAACTAGAGATCCAGAAATATTTTTCCTGAGTCACAAATAAGGAACAGTTGGGAAATGATTCTTTATGGTAGTCTGCTAGCTGGCAAATCTGCACTGTCTTAGTAGAAGGTAAAACAATTTGAAAAAGGAAGCAGATGCAAAAACTAGTAAATGAATACATAGATAAGATTGAACAGTGAGTGAATGAGCAAGATAATATGTGTATTCATGTATAAGTAGACAAGAATACTTTTTCATAAGTAATTTGAATGCTGCTTCTATATAAAACATTTTAAGTAGTGGAAATCATAGTGGTGAGGAAAAGTAGAGAAATGGAATAAATGATGGAATGGAGTAAAAGCTAATGCTGTAGTATTGAAACTGAGATTAGAAGTGAACGTCTGGGCATTGTTTTTAAAATTTAACTTTAAAATGGTGACTATAAATAACTTTTGGGTTCATAGGTTTATTTGTTGACAACATAGGAAACAGATATATCCAGTTTGCAGTGGAATTTTTTCATGATGTCAGTTAAGAATCCATTTTCAGTTTTTTTGGTTCAGTCAGTCAGTCATGTCCAGTTCTTTGCAATGCCATGGACTGCAGCACGCCAGGCCTCCCTGTCCATCACCAGCTCCTGGAGTTTACTCAAACTCATGTCCATTGAGTCAGTGATGCCACCCAACCATCTCATCCTCTGTTGTCCCCTTCTCCTGCCTTCAATCTTTCCCAGCATCGGAGTCTTTTCAAATGAGTCAGTTCTTTGCATCAGGTGGCCCAAGTATCGGAGTTTCAGCTTCAGCATCAGTCCTTCTAATGTATATTCAGGACTGATTTCCTTTAGAATTGACGGTTGAATCTCCTTGCTGTCCAAGGGACTCAACACTGTTAATTTTAGGGAAGAAATCAGAGTGGAGAGATGAGCTGTTTTGACTAGATTAGGAGGGGTAGAACGTATGTTCACAGACAAGCAGAGAACTTAAATAGTTCTGATACCACATATGAATTACTTGTTTCTCAGCCTGTGTTGGGAAGGGATAAGATCTTTGTGACTTCAACTTTGTGTGTGTCCATGCCACTGATAAAGGCAGAGGGAATGGTCGCTGTGGAAACAGTAAGCTGAACAGAGATTCAGCCCCCATTTGGAGCATTCATCCTCTGAGGTCATGGTGTTAAAATCAGTTAGCATCAACAAGCACCAGTTGGACAGAGCATTAATTACCCACCGTGCTGACATACGGCTGGACAAGAATCAGACACCTTCTTTTCTCTGAGGATGGATGAGACTCATGTAGAAACAAATGGAGTACTCATGTGGGGTGCTCAATTTAAGGGGGTGTCCATGACTCCAGCATGCAAGACAAATAATATTTCAGCACATAATTTATAAAAATAAAAATCAATGTCAGAAATCTAAATCTAAACATGAAATTTAAAAATTGAAGCTAATAAAAATTTTAATAAAATTAATGATAGTTTAAAAAATTAGCTGAGGGTTAATGTTTTAAAATTACCTTGAATAGTATTTCCTTCAGAAGGAAAGCAAACAGTATCTAGGGTCTATAATGTATCATTCACAATATCAATCATATAATCTGTATTAGCTGGGATTAGCTGGAAAATCAGACCTATAGGATATGTAGAGAAATAGACAAGAGGAGTTTAGTTATGGGAATTGGCTAAAAGGCTGAGAGGTTAAAGGAAAAGTCACTTAGTCATGTCTGACTTTTTGAGATCCCATGGACTTCATGCCACCAGGAGGCTCCTCTGTCCATGAACTCTCCAGACAAGAATAATGCAGTGGGTAGCCATTCCCTTCTCCACGGTATCTTCCCAGCACAGGAATCAAACCTGGGTCTCTTGCATCGCAGGCAGATTATTGATCATCTGAGCCACTAGCAAAGCTAAGAAAGGAGGTGTTATAAGTCAGTCTGAGTCCAATGGCCAGAAAACCAGGGACTCCAATGTGGAGGAAGGCACAGGAACTCACTCCAGTTTTCTTGCTTGGAGAATCGCAATGGACAGAGGAGCCTGGTGGGCTACAGATCATGGGGTCACAGAGTTGGACATGACTGAATGACTGACACTTTCAGTGTCTGAGGGCAGGAGAGGAAGAATGTCCCAGCTCAAGAGAGAGAAAGAATTCACCCTTTCTTTACATTTTGTTCTGTTTGGGCTCTCAATGGACAGATGATGCCCACTCACACTGGTGAGGGCAGACCTTCTTTATTTAATCTGCTGGCTCAAATGCTAATCTCTCCTGTAAACACTCTCACAGATATACTCAAGAATAATGTTTTACTGGCTATCTGGGCACCTCTTAGCCCAGTCATGTTGACATATAAAATTAACCATCACAGATTTTATTTCCTCACCTCCTCTCTCTCTGTTCTATAAAAGAAACTGACATCCAGACCCCTATAAGACGGTACTCTAGGACACTAACCACCACCTTCTCTGACACTTGGCTTTCCTAATAAAATCGCTATTCCTTGCCTCAAAAACATTAACTATCACACTGTCCAAAATCATTACTCCTACAACAGCTAGAAATAGATGATTCATACTGCAGAGAACAAGCAATCAAGAGACCACCCACAAGATGACCAAGCTGTTGCAATTAGCAGACATCAGTTTTTATAATAAATAGACATAACTGCTGAGGATTGTAAAGAAAAATATGTACAAAGTAAATGAAAATATAGAAAAACTCAGAAGTGAAATGAAAACTATAAAGAGAAACATTTGAAGGAATTGTTTCATGTGCTGTGGGAGCTGGCGAGTTCCGAGTCTGTGGAGCAAGCAGGCAGGCAATCTGGAAGTTCAGGGAGCTGCTGACGCTGTCATTTTGAGTCTGAAGTCTCCGGGCTGGAACTCAGGCTGGATTTCTATGTCCCAGTCTTGTGACTAATTGCTCCAGAAACCTTGATCTTTGCTCTAAAGTCCTTAACTGAATGGTTGAGACTCACGTGCCTTTGGGAGGGTAATTTGCTTTGCTCAATATCTACTGATTTAAGCTTAGTGGGGTGGGAGGTGGGAGGGAGATTCAGGATTAGGGGCTTGTGTACACCTGTGGTAGATACATGTCAATGTATGGCAAAGCCAATAGAGTATTGTAAAGTAAAATTAAAAAAAAAAAGTATCGTTAAAACAATATTAAGGATGTGCTTGATGAATCAACTGGCACTAGGGTATAGACAAGTTGGCACATAAAATTAATCATCACAAACAGTTATTGTTTTATTCTAAGTACACAAGCAATATGCGTCAATGGAACTGATAAATAAGTAATTGTCTGCTATGGATACTCTTCTACTACTCTTTATCAGCATGGTGTGTATTGATAGAGAAAAAAGCCACAAAAAATGAAACTGGATAAAAGTGATATTTTAAATCAATCATGTATTCAGTATATTTTTAAGGTTTTAGTCTTCAAAGACATCACCAGTTTTCAAATCAGTTATTTGTATTTTATACTTTAAAGTATTTAAATCACCAATTATTAGAGGTGCTAAACATATCTTAGCTCCCATATGTTTTTATAACAGATATAATAACAGTTTTTTGTTAAGAATGCTAACCCTAGAAAAGGTTGTTTCCTCTTTCTTCTCTCCCTCTCTCTTTTTATTCTTTACATGTGTGAGATGAGTAGACTGAAGCAACTGTTTGTAGGAGTCATGTGCTCAGAGAAGGCATTAGGAACTGTGCAGTTCCTCAAAAAAACAGTGACGAAATTCTCATTAGCTGGATTGCATGTTGGGTCTATTACACTTCAAAAAGCTCCTTACTTGATAGTATATATGCTTCAATGTCATTCTCCCAAATCATCCCACCCTCTCCTACGTACACCAAATGCATTATATATACTACATGAATACTATATATGTGTATGTATATAAAAAATATATATACTATAAAAAAAAGCTCCTTTTTATTCTTTTCTGAAGCAAGAGTAAAGGACATTTTTTAAAGGAGAAATAACCTTTACTTGCCACCATGGAGAGGGATGTTATACAATTTGCCTTGGAAAAGTTTATTATCTCCCTACCAGTAAGTTATTTGAAATTAATTATTCATTTATGTGGCAAAGATAGAGAAGAGAATATATTATGAAGATAAAATGTGCCTGCTATTTTTTTGTTTATCACAAGCGTTTAGAAACTTTAGAAGCACAAAGCAATGACCCTGTGACCTAGGAATTCAACAGCTAGGGAAAATACACTCTTGAGAAAATTGAGTTCATGGTGTTAGGAAAACCTCATAAAGATCTTCAATCAGCATTGCTTTTAGTAGTAAAACTCTAGAAACAATAAAATATTTTTTCATTGAAGAATGGAAAATTTAGTATGGTCTAATAATGGAATAACCTGAAATAAAGGATATAGTCATCAAAAATAAGTAAACTCCAAATATAAAACTTTAAGTGAATAAAAAAATGTTAAAAATGATCAGATCATGCTATATAACATATGTAAATATTACTGACAACATATTTTATGAACTATATGTATGTGTGTATATATATGTGTGTGTGTAAGTTTCCTTAAAGAATGGTAAAGAATCTGCTAGCAATGTTGGAGACATGGGTTCCATCCCTGGGTCTGGAAGATTCCCTGGAGAAGGAAATGGAAACCCACTCCAGTATTCTTGCCTGGAAAATCTCATGGACAGAAACGCCTGCTGGGTTACAGTCCATGGAGTTGCAAAAGAGTCAGATATGATGCAGCAACCAAACACCAACATACACATACACATAATCATTAAGGGAAAGAAATACATTCTTTTTACATCTCTGGAAAAAGATGGAAGGAGATATGATGGGGGCAGGATCAAATGTCTGTAGTATATCTATATACAAAGCCCTTTTAACAGATGGAAAATATATTAGAATATACATTATTGTTAACTCTGGGTGATGGTTTCACAGATTTTGCTATATTAATGTCTATACATTTTTATCTTTGCAGAAAACCATGATTAAAACTAAAATGATATTAAATGAAAACAAGCAGAGATGAAAGAAGACTCTTTTACAGAGGAGCACTGTAGCTACTGATTAATATTTGCATCCAGTTAGAACTTTCCCAAAAGAAATCAACAGCAGGCAGTTCTTGCTCCCTATCAGAACTCCTTAAACCTTCTAGAAAGAAGAGGCACAAATGCTACAGATTCTTTGAAAATTTTAAAGTCTAAGTAGTATACTTTATGATATAGACTGAATATATTAAAGTGAGTAACGATGAAAAATTAGTGATCAATGTGCATTTATAATTCAATAATATATTCAGGTACATGTAAATATTTAAAGTATATCCTTCATGAGTTTGTTTACAAACCATAAACAGAGTTGCAGATGTAGAAAACAAACTTATGGTTACAATAGGATAAGCAGGGGTGGGGGATGAGTTGGAAGGTGGGACTGACACATACACACTGCTATATGTAAAATAGATGCGATAACCAATAAGAACCTGCTGTAGAGCACAAGGAACTAGACTCAATACTCTGTGATGGCCTATATGGGAAAAGAATCTAAAAAAGAGTGGATATATATGCATGTATAACTGATTCACTTTGCTGTAATTGGAAACAAACACAACTATACTCTGATAAAAAATTTAAAAAACAAGATAGGTGAACAACAAGGACATATTGTATAGCACAGGGATGACTATATACTTAATACCTTGTAATAACCTATAATGAAAAAGTTTCTGATAAAGAATATATAGGTATATATTACTGAACATTTTGCTGTATACTTAAAGCTAACACAGAATTGAAAATTAACTCTACTGAAAAAATTACAGACCATGGACAAGAAAAAAGAAAGCATATCCTTATTTAAAACTCTGAGAAACAGAAATACACGAAAAAAGCAGGATCATCTTATTTTCATAAATTGGGTCCAAAGAGTGTTTCAAAGAAAGCAGAATTTTCTAGTCTCTGTGCTTACCTATAAGAGAGTGAAATTCTGTAGATTGGGGGAAAAAACCTACAAGATAAAACTAATGAAATCTTTCAGCTTGCCTATATACACTTGCCTATAGAGAATAAGTATGGAAGCCTTATTTCTTCTGCAAATATATACTTTTAAATGGGATTATTTAATAGCCCTCTGGTGGTTTTATTGGAAAGGCAGTTAGGAATCATACAAGTTCCACTTCTTATTTCATCATGCATGCCATATTTCATAATGTAATCTCAAATACAGTCACATGGTGAGGCAAAATTCTCTTTATAATAAAAAAGTGCCATTTTCAGAAGATACATGCTTACTGGAACCGCTCACATGTGCCCAAAGCAGCCTGTGTATATATTTTTTTATCACTCGCATATAAAGTAGGCCAGGCTCAAGTTATCATCAAAAAGTGCATTCACTGGAAAAGAAACAAATCATTTTCTTTGTAGATGAGATAAATTACTTAAAAACTATTATGTGGCTATTTTACTAATGAAAAGTAACTCAAAGGGTATTTGCATTTTTAGTATAAATGAACTGATTCACTAGATTAGAATAATAAAATGGAGAAATGGAGAGAAAAAAATGGACAATAAAGCAAAAATTGGATTTTTCCCAGCATGTTTCTCCAGAATGTTTTTGCAGCCCTAGAATAATTAGTAAAATAAAAATAGGTAATTGTGTATAGATTTATAATTACACGTAGCTTCTATAAAGTATTTAAGATGTACTCATTAATTTTCAGAGTAAGATGACTAAGATCCCACTTAGATGGGATCTTTGTCATCATCTTTCCACATCTTTGATTTATACTTGGTGATATTGAGGTTCAAATAAGTCTATGTTTACAGCTCTTTGGAAGCAGAACCAAGAGCAGAAAAACCTCATGTTTGTGCTCTTTCAGGAACACCTGGACAACATTTCTTCTTAAGAAACATAATGGAGAAATTCGATCAGTCACTAAATCGTGTCCAACTCGTTGCAACCCCACGAATTGACACATGCCAGGTTTCTTTGTCCTTCACTATCTCTGGGAGTTTGCTCAATAAGTCAATGGAATAAACCTAAAACCCCACTAAGTCAAATCCTCTGTTATTAATGAAGGTAATTATTAGATAACTAGGGAATAAATGTTCTGATGTCAAATTATCATTTTAGAAGGGGATAGAAAAGACTTTGGCAGCCAGAAACAATCACAGAAAAGTCTTAAGATTGTTCTTTTTTGTGTTTAATAACAATTTATAAAAGCTTTTATATAAAAAATAATTTATGCCAAGAATTGTACTGGTCATTGAGCATACAAAGATGAATAACCTATTTCCTGCTTTTAAGACTGTCAAAAGCTTTTGTGTGATATAGATAAATGCATTAAGGGCAATGAGGAAAGTACTATAATTAAAGTTTCTAGAAATCATTGTGGGGATATTTTATTGCCTATGGAGTACCTCCCATAATACCTCCCTCCCTGAGTACCTTTTAGTAGTCTTTAAAAGTGGCTAGATTAGCAAAGTGTAAGAATGCTGAAAGCTATGATTTTTCCAGTAGTCATGTATGGATGTGAGAGTTGGACCGTGAAGAAAGCTGAGCACTGAAGAACTGTTGCTTTCGAATTGTGGTGCTAGAGAAGACTCTTGTGAGTCCCTTGGACTCCAAAGAGATTCAACCAATCCACTCTAAAGGAAGTCAACCCTGAATATTCATTGGAAGATTGGATGCTGAGGTTGCAGCTCCAATACTTTGGCCACGTAATGCGAAGAGCCAACTCACTGGAAAAGACCTTGATCCTGGGAAAGATTGAAAGCAAAAGGAGAAGGGGACGACAGAGAATGAGATGGTTAGATAACATCACTGACTCAATAGACACGAATCTGAGCAAATTCCTAGAGATAGTGAAGGGCAGGGAAGCCTGGCGTGCTGCCACCCATGGAGTCACAAAGAGCTGGACATGCCTTAGTGACTGAAAAACAACAATAAAAAATACTGATGTGGACCTTAAGGAAGAACATGAAGATGGAATTGGAGATGCACCAGTGGTGGTTGGGGAATGCAGCACCAGGAAGACAAGGAGCTATGGAAGAGAAGACACCGTCTTTTCATTAACCTGTTTGGAGGGGAGCGCACTTCACACCAGCTTTGCCTCCCCACTGTGCACACAGCAGGAACAACGGGGCATGGCTCCTCTCTCACCTTCTAAAAGTTTCCTGCCATATGCGAGATGGGAATTTACTTTGTGTTATGGGGGGAGTGGTTGAACAGTTACTTGATCAAGGTTTGGGATTTATAAAACTGATCCTGGCACTTCCAAGGAGGATGAAGTTAATGTTGTTGGGGGCCAGATGGTGGGAGCTGATGATACTTGAAGCAGGAATCCAGACTGAGAACTTCTTTCTCAAAAGAGTTCCATGGTCCAGAGGTCTGACAGTGTCTGGAGCTGAGGAAATGCAGGCCATTTCTGCCCCCCCACTGTACTACACCCCTCTCTGCCTCCTTCCAAACCTCTGTGTTGTTTAAAGAGAAGCCTTTGCAATCATTCTCTAAGAAAGTGTGGGAAGAAGTCGAAATGGTTTCCTAAGTGTCAAAGACACTAAATGTTGGAGAAGAGAGAGAGCTGCTGTGTCTATCAACTCGGGGGCTCAGAAATGCTATGTTTATCCCAGTTGGGTTTAGAAATGTCACCTGTCTTGCCTTCGCAAACCACCCATGTCTCAGGCAGCCTTCAGGAAGAGTTTAATCTTTCCATCCCCTTTCCTAAAACTGGATTCTTGAATCTCCTGCCTCTGAAGTGTAACTTGCCCAGATGACTTTTTTATTCAAAAACCAGTTTACACCTATGTTTCCACTTCACTTCTCCTGATACTCTTAGTCCTTTCTTTATTTACCATGTTTTTCTTCATTTACCATTTTGTAATCTCAGAATGTAATGTGCTAAATAAGACATAATCATTATTTAGAAATATTTGTGTAAAACCAAGGATATAAGATAAGAAAAAAAAATGATAGTCCTTGAGTTTTGGTCCAATTGTTAGGCAGAAGCTCACTTTAGTTCTGGATCTGTTTATGAGAAAATTTTCTTGAGTANTGATTATATTCTTTGCAGCCAAAGATGGAGAAGTTCTATACAGTCAGCAAAAACAAGATTGGGAGCTGACTGTAGCTCATAAAATGAACTCCTTACTGCAAAATTCATACTTGAGGAAATTAGGGAAAACCACTAGATTATTCAGATATGACCTAAATCAGATCCTTCACAATTAGAAAGTGGAAGTGACAAATAGATTCAAGGGATTAGATCTGATGGACAAAGTGCCTGAAGAACTATGGATGGAGGTTCATGCCATTGTACAAGAGGCAGGGATCAAGAACATCCCCAAGAAGAAGAAATGCACAAAGGCAAAATGGCTGTCTGAGGAGGCCTTGCAAATAGCTGAGAAAAGAAGAGAAGTTAAGGCAAAAGAGGAAAAGAAAGATATACCCATTTGAATGCAGAGTTCCAAGGAATAGCAAGGAGAGAGAAGAAAGCCTTCCTCAGTGATCACTGAAAAGAAATAGAGGAAAATAAAAGAGTGGGGAAGACTAGAGATATCTTCAAGAAAATTAGAGATACCAAGGGAACATTTCATGCAAAGTTGGGCATAATAAAGGACAGAAATGATATGAAGCTAACAGAAGCAGAAAATATTAAGAAGAGATGGCAAGAATACACAGAACTATACAAAATACATCTTCATGACCCAGATAACCACAATAGTGTGATCACTCACTTAGAGCCAGACATCCTGGAATATGAAGTCAAGTGGACCTTAGGAAGCATCACTACAAACAAAACTAGTGGAGGTGATGGAATTCCAGTAGAGCTATTTCAAATCCTGGGAGATGATGCTGTGAAAGTGCTGCCTGCAATATGCCAGCAAATTTGGAACACTCAGCAGTGGCCACAGGACTGGAAGGTGTTTTCACTCCAACCCCAAAAATAGGCAGTGACAAAGAGTGCTCAAACTACCGCACAATTGCACTTATCTCACATTCTAGCAAAGTAATACTCAAAATTCTCCAAGTCAGGCTTCAACAGTACATGAACCGTGAACTTCCAGATGTTCAAGTTGTATTTAGAAAAGGAAGAGGAACCAGAGATCAAATTGCCAACATCTGTTGGATCATCAAAAAAGCAAGAGAGTTCCAGAAAAATATCTACTTCTGCTTTATTGACTATGCCAAAGCCTTTGACTGTGTGGATCATAACAAACTGTGGAAAATTCTGAAAGAGATGGGAATACCAAGACCACCTGATCTGTCTCCTGAAAAATCTGTATAAATGTCAAGAAGCAACTATTAGAACTGGACATGGAACAACAGACTGGTTACAAATCGGGAAAGGAGTATGTCAAGCTATATATTGTCACCCTGCTTATTTAACTTATATGCAGAGTACATCAAAAGAAATGCTGGGCTGGATGAAGTACAAGCTGGAATCAAGATTGCTGGGAGAAATATCAATAACCTCAGATATGCAGATGACACCACCCTTACGGCAGAAAGCAAAGAACTAAAGAACCTCTTGATGAAAGTGAAAGAGGAGAGTGAAAAAGTTGGCTTAAAGTTCAACATTCAGAAAACTAAGATCATGGCATCTGGTCACATCACTTCATGGCAAATGATGGAAAAGCAATGGGGACAGTGACAGACTTTGTTATTTCGGGGCTCTAAAATTGCTGCAAATGGTTACTGCAGCCATGAAATTAAAAGATGCTTGCTCCTTGGAAGAAAAGCTATGACCAACCTAGACAGCATATTAAAAAGCAGAGAGATTACTTTGCCAACAAATGTCATCTAGTCAAACTGTGGTTTTTCCAGTAATCATGTATGAATGTGAGAGCTGGGCCATAAAGAAAGCTGAGCACTTAAGAGTTGATGCTTTTGAACTGTGTTGTTGGAGAAGACTCTTGAGAGTCCCTTCGGCTGCAAAGATATCCAACTAGTCCATCCTGAAGGAAATCAGTCCTGGATATTCATTGGAAGGACTGATGCTTAAGTTGAAACTCTGATACTTGGGCCACCTGATGTGAAGAATGGACCCTGATGGAGAGGAAGATTGAAGGTGGGAGGAGAAGGGGACTACAAAGGATGAGATGGTTGAATGGCATCACCAACTCTATGGACATGAATTTGAGCAAGCTCCAGGAGTAGATGATGGGCAGGGAAGCCTGGTGTGCTGCAGTTCACAGGGTCGCAAAGATTCGGACACGCCTGAGCAACTGAACTGAAAACCCTTGCCAACCCTATAAGTCATAAGAGAAGTAGTCAGGAAAGTGATTATTTTCTCCAGGGTGACTTGAATTATTCTTTTACTAATGAATGCTAGGGGTGTGTGGTCTTTTCTGTTAATATCCTGATTTAATTTCTGTCTTGGTCAACTACTCATCTTATACCTAGAGTGCCTGATGCCCCACTCAGGAGGAATGAGAGGGCATTTATAGGAATGAACCGTATCCCCTTTGTTGTGATTTAACCTGTGTTGTGATTGCTGAAGAATATCTCCTGCTTCCCAGGTGGCACAGTGGTGAAAAATTTGCCTACCAATGCAAGAGATACAAGAGAGAGGGACTCAATCCCTGGGTCAAGGAGATACCCTGGAGGAGGAAATGGAAACCCACTCCAGGTTTCTTGCCTCGAAAATCCCATGGACAGAAGAGCTTGTTGGACACAACTGAGCAAATGAGCGTACGTGCACACACACACATGAATTCTGTCCCTAGCCAGATTCCCAATCCGTTCTAACTAAACATGGAAGCATTCCAAACACAACCATCAATTTCGCTGCAGCTCCAGCCCACTCTCTCAGGAAGGAGGCCGTCTTTTCTTTTAGGCTGCATTCCTTGTAGGCAGTGAGCTTTTTGCATGGAGTGTAAGATCCTTCCTCTATTTGCTGACTTGAAAGCTAGTATTAGGGGGGAGTACTTTGTTCCCAGTCCTGGTGAGAGTGACATTTAAAAAATCTGCTCTCATCTTACTCCCTTATTCAGTTGGAAGACAGAGCTCACACATATGTACTCCACGCAGGGCCTGCCTCCTTTTTTTCCTCCAGGAGCATGGAGTGGGTGGGACATGGGCCATCCACTGGGTGGCAGGCCCTTCTCTGCCTTTATCAGTGAGTGAGAACCTGGTGGACAGGTTCAACTGGCACTTCTCCAACTGTGCCATTCAACCTCCATCTCCAACAGAGTCTTCGCAAAAAGTTACAGAGCTGATGTTTTCACCATCAGATGCTGTTCTTTTTTATTTCTTAATGTGTTCAGAGCAGAGAAAGAAGAATGTGATTTGCTGGCACGCTGGGAGCACTGGCACCTGGTAAAGAATAGATATTCACTCGATTTTTGCTGAATGAATGGAGATAACACTTAATCGAACTCAATAAGTGAAAGGAAAATTGAATTAGCCTTAAAGTCTCATAAGTACAGCTATACTTAAAAAAAATCATGTGCTTGCAAAAGCTGTTGGTTTAATAAATCATTTTCCATGGAATGAGCTTTGTGAATATTTATCTCCTCAGTATTAGGTAGCCAGCATAATAGTATAATAATAGACCACATGGAATCACAGGCAAAAGGGCCGCTCATCCAGAGATTTTAAATGATTATAATCATAAGAGCAGACAACTAGTAAAACCTTTATATAGAATGAGAAAGGAGGGGGGAAAATGATGTCAATTTCAGCATAAGCCATTATAGGATAATCTATCTTCTGAA
Organism: Neotragus pygmaeus; assembly: GCA_006410875.1. Classification (NCBI taxonomy): domain Eukaryota; kingdom Metazoa; phylum Chordata; class Mammalia; order Artiodactyla; family Bovidae; genus Neotragus; species Neotragus pygmaeus. The sequence continues at coordinate 103,737 of SJYV01041763.1, forward strand.
CTATCACAAATCATTTATGGCTCGCCATCCAAAAATATCCCTTTTATCACACTTGGCATTGCTTACATTTATTTTTAGGGTAATGTAAAGTTCATGCTATTTTCATGGTTGAAAAATTGAGAGGTATTTCTATTCACCCATAATTGTTATTCACTCTTAGAATGTGTATGGATATGGTGAATAATTAGAGACCATTTTTGTATCACATGAACACTTCGAAGAAGATTGAAATCAAACTGAAGTGTTGCTTTTACCTTAGGCACAAATTTTTAAGTTTAGCCATTTACCTCTTAAATCACATTTAATTTTTTAGTGTCAGAAAAGTAAAAGAGGGATTTTCTAGAAAAGTAAAAGAGGGATTCTAGGTTGCAATTAAGATTTGTTTGAAGCAAATAACATTTACTTGAACTGTATTACCTACTTAGGAGATCGAACTCAAATTTTCATATAAAACTAAGCATGAAAATTCCTTATGAATTTCCCAAGAATTAATGTCTTTTTCTTCATTAATCTCTCTCACACACATACAGACTTTCATATATGTGCTATGAACTGATTTGGTATGATTCTTCATAAATCATTGCCATGGAATCATCACAGGTGTTTTAGGCACTTAGCTTCAAACAGAGATCTTGACTGCTTTCCTAATCTAAAACAAAGATGGAAAATGTGACTAAGAGACTAAATGCCCAAATCTAGAATAAAACAAAAAGCCATCAAGTAATCCAAATAGCTAAGAACACATGCTTATAGAAGTAAATACTATTTGAATATAATCATGTTTCAGGCAAATGCTTCCAACTGTGTATGCTATTGGATTATCTGACTCTTGAAAGATTTCCTCTTGCTCAGAAGGAGGAAGTTTCAGCTACTGTCTGTACAGTCAAAAAATCATCTGTGGCTTCAGTTAACATAGTCATTTCACCTTCCCCACACTTCCTCACCACTGTCATTTCATCCAAGTGGCAGATCACCAAAGATAATCAATCTTATTAAATGCCTGAGAGAGTTTTGTGCTTTAAAGTATTTAAATTCTCCAGAAATATCACATAATCAACTCCCTATTTTTTCAAGTGGCTTGAATTTAAGATGCTTTCAAGTAATGTTTTGCCCTCACAACTCTCAGATTCTTGAGTTCACTTTCTAAGGTTGCCGTGGGGGGGGGGAAAAAAAAAAGATGTGGTAAATGTGGTTCAGTCTCTGAGTGAAGTGGAAGAGCTAGTCCTCAGTCATGTCTGACTCTGCATCCCCATGGACTGTAGCCCACCAGGCTCCTCTGTCCATGGAATTCTCCAGGCAGGAAAACTGGAGTGGGTAGCCATTCCCTTCTATAGGGGATCTTCCTGACCCAGGGATCGAACCTGAGTTTCCTGCATTGCAGGCGAATTCTTTACTGTATGAGCCAGCAGGAAGCCCGTAGCTTCTGAATGTGTCGCCTTATTATGGGGCAGCCCAATCAACTCCCATGATGGTCCATGAAAGCCAACTAGGGTCAAGTACAGAGACATCAGAGTTCAACTTGGTTCTTGCTGTTGTTGTTTGTTTCATTTATTCATTAAACAAATATGTGTTCAGAATGTGTTATGGGCCAGGTGGTTTATTAGGTATTGAAGGGCTTTCTCAGGGATGCAAATGAATTCTAAAATGAAGCTTTGTTTATTCTGTTATGCCAGAGTAGACATGTCGGACTTTTTACAATCAAAAACTATACAATCTCTAAAGCTGTCTTTCACCTCCCTTCACTTCCTCTTCTACATTGTCATTGTGTGTGTAGGCAAATAATATGTGTAGATTTTGTAAATCTATCTTTCCTTCTGGGCTGTGAGCTACTCCATAGCATGTACTTTTTATACCTAGTGAGTAACATGTAATAACTATGCAGAAAATGTCTAGGTAAAGAATGAATAACTTCATTTGGTTCATAATTTAAATATATAAACCTATTCTAATTCTTAAAATAGATAAAACGGTACCCTAAACCTATTAAATTAAAAAAACCTATTTGATCTATTAATTTATATGTGATTTATAGTAATACATATAAAAAATGAGTAGAGATGATTTTCAGAGTAATATTACATAAAAGACTGGACTTAATGTATTCTACAAGTCAATACAAATCATAGCTAATGGTGTTTAATTAAAACCTCTAGCAAAATCATCAAATACTGTCCTAGAGAACTTTATGAACATTTTAGTTTGCATTTCCATTAATATTTTAACTGGTACAAATCAATTGCAGGTACTAGTGTGGAAATTTATTCTCAGGCATCAGAGCTCAGCCTCCAAGGCAACAAAACTTTGAAACCTTGAATGTACAGCATTAATTTTCTCCTCTTCTACGTGTGAAAAAAAGAAAAAATTAGGGAATTGAAAGAAAAACACCAGTTGGAAACTCTGCGTAAAAATGATACACCTCAAATTCTGGCCTGTGTTTTTCTTGGATGCTTATAATCCATGTATTTCAAAGCAATTGCTGATTTTCTTCCCCTTTCTTTTTTGTAATGACATTTTTAGTTTACTGATAAACCCAGGCATTTTTAAAAAATTTTATTTATTTATTTTTTAAATTTTACTTTACAATACTCTATTGGCTTTTAATAGTTAAATCTTTCAGTTTTAGAATCAGCTAGGTGAGGGCAGAGGGAGGAGTGAAGATAAAAATATATTTAACATTTCTGACTAATAGGGAAACTAACCTTAGTTCACAACGTGGAACTCCTAAATTCATGAAAATTACATATGTTACATTTTATAAACAGCTATTCTTAAAATTGTCTAAATGTGTAGCAGTTCTAGGACACTGAAATTTTAGATTCAAATATATGAAAACAAATAAATAAAAATTAGGATTTATAGTTGAAAAGAGTTCTGAAAGCAATCCATTTTTTCTCTTTTGGGAGGGATTCAATAGTATAATATTTATTGAGTATTGACTGTCATCCAGTTCAGCAAAGATGGTCATGCTGTCTGCTTTCATGGAGATTACAAGTTGGTGAGTGAGAGTGTGCAAGGGAATAAGTCACAGCTTGCCTTTTTTTTCGGGGGCGGGGAATGAAACTGCAAAACAAAATCCTTCTGAATTCACAGCACCTTTCCTTCTGCCATTACCCTAGATCATGTTGTAGATGCATATAGCCAGTCTTCCTGAAAAGATCATCTTAGTATACCAGGTTTAATTTTTTAAGTTTCTTTTCCTTCATGCCTGGACTAAAATCTGAACTTTACTATCCTGGTACTTAACAACTTTCAAAATCTTATTAATTTACCTGTCCTCTGACTGATCTCTTTCTAACCTGTTACCTATTATAACTTCTTTATAGCTCTTAACACAATAAGAAATGATTTTACCTATTAGGATGAAGCTTTCAAGGGCTACTAACTCCAGTATTCTTGCCTGGAGAATTCCATGGATAGAGGAGCTTCAGTTCAGTCGCTCGGTCGTGTCCAACTCTTTGAGACCCCATGGACTGCAGCATGCCAGGCCTTTCTGTCCATCACTGAATCCTGGAGCTAGCTCAAACTCATGTCCATCAAGTTGGTAATGTAATCCTACCATCTCATCCTCTGTCATCCCCTTCTCCTCCCACCTTCAATCTTTCCCAGCATTAGGATCTTTTCCAATGAGTCAGTTCTTCATATCAGGTGGCCAAAGCATTAAGGTTTCAGGTTCAGCATC
>SJYV01041763.1:142454-174736 GCA_006410875.1 Neotragus pygmaeus
CATAGCCTTGACTAGATGGACCTTTGTTGGCAAAGTAATATCTCTGCTTTTGAATATGCTATCTAGGTTGGTCATAACTTTTCTTCCAAGGAGGAAGTTGATACACCTTAAGTGATGGGAGACAAATGGTCTCTTAAAGTCCAGTTCAGCTAGAATACCCTCATCTCCCTGGTTGTGCTGAAAAATGACCTAAAACCTCAGCCTGTGGTCTGCGTGAAAAGTTCCCCAAATTCCTTGAGTCCTCTTACTTCCTTGTGATCTTTCTGATCAGAGTAAGCATCTCAGTGATGCTGCCTGAAGATATCCATACCTTCTTTTGTTAGATATTGTTTTTAATTGGTGTATACTTGCCTTATAATGTTGTATTAGTTTCCGCTGTACACCAAAGTAAATCAGCTTTGGATAGATGTACACATATATCCCCTCTCCTTGAGCCTCCTCCCCTCAATTCCGACCTTCTAGATCATCACAGGGCATCCAACTGAGCTCCCTGTACTATGCAGATGGTTCCCATTAGCTATCAGTTTTGCACATGGTAGGGTATATATGTCAACCCTACTCTCCCAATTCATCCCCCATCCCANGAGCCTCCTCCCCTCAATTCCGACCTTCTAGATCATCACAGGGCATCCAACTGAGCTCCCTGTACTATGCAGATGGTTCCCATTAGCTATCAGTTTTGCACATGGTAGGGTATATATGTCAACCCTACTCTCCCAATTCATCCTCCATCCCAGTTCCCATCCCATGTCTGCTCTTCATGTCTATGTCTCTAATCCTGCCCTACAAATAGATTCATCTGTAGCACTTTTTTTAGATTCCACATACATGAGTTAATGTACGATATTTGTTTTTCTCTTTCTGACTTACTTCACTTTGTACAACAGATTCTAGTTTCATCCACATCTGTACTGATGACCCAGTTTCATTCTGAATAATATCCATTATATATATGTTATACATCTTTATCCATACACCTGTCAGTGGACATTTGGGTTGCTTCCCTGTCTTGGCTATTGTAAATATTGCTTCATTGAACATTGGGATACATGTATATTTTTGCTTTCTGGTTTTTTCAGGATATGTACCCAGTAATGAGATTGCTGGGTCAAACAGTAGTTTTAGTTTTTTGAGGAACCTTCATACTCTTCTCCATAGTGGCTGCATCAGTTTAGATTCCCACCAACAGTATAAGAGGGTTCTCTTTTCTACACACCTTCTCCAGTATTTATTGTTTGTAGATTTTTTTTGACGATGGCCATTCTGAGTGGTGTGAGATGATACCTCATGGTCATTTCGATTTGTATTTCTCTAATAATTTATGATGTTGAACATCTTTTCATGTGCTTCTTGGCCATCTGTATGTCTTCTTTGGAGAAATGTCTAGGTCTTCTGCCCATTTCTTTTTTCTTTTTTAAATTTATTTTTTAATTGGAGGAAATTGCAGTGTTCTGTTGGTTTCTGCTGTGTCATTGTTTTATTGGCTTGTTTGTTTTGATATTGGGCTGTATGAACTGTTCATATACTTTGGAGATTAATCCTTTGTCACTTGCTTCATTTGCAAATGTTTTCTCCTACTCTGAGGGTTGCTTTTCATCTTGTTTATGGTTTCCTTTGCTGAGCTGAAGCTTTTAAGTTTAATTAGTCCCATTTGTTTATTTTCTTTTTATTTTTCATTACTTTAGAAAAGATCTAGCTGTGGTTTATGTNATGTTTTCTCCTACTCTGAGGGTTGCTTTTCATCTTGTTTATGGTTTCCTTTGCTGAGCTGAAGCTTTTAAGTTTAATTACTCCCATTTGTTTATTTTCTTTTTATTTTTCATTACTTTAGAAAAAATCTTGCTGTGGTTTATGTCAAAGAGTGCTTTTCCTATGTTTTCATCTAAGAGTACTATAGTGTCCGGACTTATATTTAGGTCTTTAATCTATTTTGGGTTTATTTTTTGTGTATGGTGTTAGTGTTCTAATTTCATTATTTTGCATATAGCAGTCCAGTTTTCCCAGCACAACTTACTGAAGAAACTGTTTTCCATGGTATATTCTTGCATCCTTTGTTATAGATTCGGTGACCATAGGTGCTATCTCTGAACTTTCTATCCTATTCCATTGATCTGTATTTCTGTTTTTGTGTCTGTACCATACTGTCTTGATTACTATAGCACTCTAGTATAGCCTGAAGTCAGGGAGCCTGATTTGTCCAGCTTTATTTTTTACTTACTCAAGATTGCTTTAGCGATTCAGGGTCTTCTATGTTTCCATACAAATTGCAAAAAATGTTTGTTCTAATGTGAAAAATGCCATTGGTAGTTTGATAGGGATTAAATCTATAGATCACTTTGAGTGGTATAGTCATTTTCACAATATTGATTCTTCTAGGCTGGGAACATGGTATATATTTCCATCTGCGTCGTCTTTGATTTCTTTCATCAGTGTTTTGAATTTTCAGAATGAAGGTCTTTTGCCTCTGTAGGTGGGTTTATTACTAGACATCTGATTCCTTCTGTTGCGATGGTAAATGTGATTGTTTCCCTAATTTCTCTTTCTGGTCTTTTGTTCTTGTATAGGAATGCCAGAGATTTTTGTGTGTTAATTTTGTATCCTGCAACTTTACCAAATTCATTGAGCTGTAGTAGTTTTCTTGTAGCATCTTTAGGATTTTCTGTGCATAGTAGCATGTCATCTTCAAACACTGAAATTTTTGGGTCTTCTTTAGTCTTATTCTTCTGATTGCCATGGCTAGGCCTTCTAAAACTATGTTGAATAATAGTTGCAAGAGTGTACATCCTTGTTTTTTTCCTTATCCTATAGGAAATGCTTTCAGGTTTTTTTGAGAATGTTGTTAGTTGTTGGTTTGTCATATGGCCCTTATTATGTTGAGGTATGTTCCCTTTATGCCTACTTTCTGAAGAGTTCTTTTTTTAAAATTCAGTACTCATAGATGAGTATTGAATTTTATCAAAAGCTTTTTATGCATCTGTTGAGATGATTATATGGTTTTTGTTCTTTATATATATATCTTTATATCCCTGAGACAAATCCCACTTGATCATGGTATATCATAATTTTAATGTTATTTGGTTCTGTTTGCTAGAATTTTGTTGAGGATTTTTGCATCTGTGTTCATTAGTGATTCTTTTCTGTAATTTCTTTCTCTGTGATACCTTTGTCTGTTTTTGGTATCAGGGTGATGGTGGCCTTGTAGAATGAGTTTGGGAGTGTTCCTCCTTCTGTAAATTTTTGGAAGAGTTTGAGAAGGGTAGGTGTTAGCTCTCTTCTCAAAATGTTTGCTAGAATTTGTCTGTGAAGCCATCTGTTGCTGCACTTTTGTTTGTTGGAAGATTTTTTTAATTACAGTTTCAAATTCATTACTTGTGATTTATCTGTATATATTTTTATATCAGTCTTGGAAGGTTGTACCTTTCTAAGAATGTGTCCATTTCTTGCAGGTTGTCCATTTTATTGGCATATAATCACTTGTAGTAGCCTATGATCCTTTGCACAGTGTCAGTTGTGATTTTTCATTTTTCATTTCTAATTTTATTGATTTTAATCCTCTCCCTTTATTTCTTAATGAGTCTGGCTAAAGGTTTATCAGTTTTGCCTATCTTCTCTCATAGAACCAAATTCTACCTTTATTGATCTCTGCTATTGTTTTCTTCATTTATATTTCATTTATTTCTTCTGTGATCTTTATGGTATCTTTTTGCTAAATTCGGGGTTTTGTTTTATGTTCTTTCTCTAGTTGCTTTAGGTGTAAGTTTAGGTTGTTTATTTGAGTTTTTTTATTGTTTCTTGAAGTGAGACTGTAAACTTCCGTCTTTGAACTGCTTTTGCTGTATCCCATAGGTTTTGGGTTGTTGTCTTTTCATTGTTTATCTGTTTTTATGTATTTTTTATTTCCTCTTTGATTTCTTCAGTGATCTCTGAAGAATAAAAGTAGCTTTATTTAGTAATGTATTGCTTAGCCTCCATGTGTTTGTGTTTTTTATAGTTTTCCTATGGTTGTCTTCGAATCACATAGTGGTGGTGTTGGAACAGATGCTTGATGTGATTTCAATTTTCTTCAATTTACCAATTTCTTCTTGATTTCTGATCCAAAATGTGAACTATCCTAGAGAATGTTCCATGTGTACTTGAGAAGAAGATATGTTCTGCCATTTTCAGAAATGTCCTTTAAGTATCAATTGAGTCTATCTGATCTGTTGTGTTTCCCTATTTATTTTCTGACTGGATGATCTGTCCAGTGGTGTGATGGGGTGTTAAAGTCCCTCACTATTATTTTATTACTGTCATTTTACCCTGGTTTGGCTGCTACCATTTGCCTTAAGTATTGAGGTGCTCCTATGTTGGGTACATAGTAAAGTCAAGTTGCTCAGTCGTGTCCGACTCTTTGAGACCCTGTGGACTGTAGCCCACCAGGCTCCTCCATCCATGGGATTCTCCAGGCAAGAATACTGGAGTGGGTTGCCATTTCCTTCTCCAGGGGATCTTCCTGACCTAGGGATTGAACCCAGGTCTCCCGCATTGCAGGCAGATGCTTTAACCTCTGAGCCACCAGGGAAGCCCTTTTGGGTACATAGATATTTACAATTGTTATGTCTTACTTTATTTTACTTCTAGGATTGATCCCTTGATCATTATATAGTGCCCTTTCTTGTCTTTTGTAACAGTCTTTATTTTAAAGACTATTTTGTCTGATTTGAGTATTGCTATTCCAGCTTTCTTTTGATATTTGCATGAAATATCTTTTTTCCATTCCCTCACTTTCTTTCTATATGTATTCCTAGGTATGAAGTCCCTATGTCTTACAGAGAGAATGTATATGAGTCTTGTTTTTGTATCCGTTTTGTTTTGTGTCAATTTCATTTTGGTTGTAGCTTTTAATGTTTATATTCATTGTTGTTATTGATATGCATGTTCCTATTACCATTTTTAAAATGTTTTATAATTGTTTTGTGTGTCTTTTTCTTCTCTTGTGTTTCTCATCTAGAGAAGTTCATTTAGTATTTGTTATAAACATGATGTGATGGTGTTGTATTCTCTTGGCTTTTGCTTATCCATAAAGCTTTTGATTTCTCCAAACATGAATGAGGTCTTTGTTGGTAGAGTAATTTTGGTTGTAGGTTTTTTTGTTTCATCACTTTAATCCGACCACTCCTTTCTGGCCTGCAGAGTTTCTGCTCAAAAATCAGCTGATTACCTTATGGGGATTCCCTTACATGTTTTTGCTTTTCCTTTGCTGCTTTAAATATTTTTTCCTTGAATTTAATTTTTAAAAATTTGATTAATATGCATCCTCACATGTTTCTCCTTGGGCTTATCCTGTATGGGACTCTCTGCGCTTCCTGTACTTGGGTGGCTATTTCCTTTCCCATGTTAGGGAAGTTTTCAACTATAATATCTTCAAATACTTTCTCAGACACTTTCTCTTTCACTTTGTCTTCTGGGACCCGTATATTTCTTTTAATTGCTTTCAAAAACTGCTCATTATTATGGGACATGAGGACATAGAGTTGATAGAATTCTATTATTCTAATCTCTGAATTAGAGTAATAATATTGTCATGTCTGGGTAGAGCTGTTTTCTTACATAAATCTTCACACTTGAATATATAATTGTCAGACAGTCCACATTCCATATCGTGTCAATGTCACTGGTAGAAAACATTCTTACTGACTCACCTTCTTTAAGGGACCAATAATGTGTGAGATTCAAAGAAGTATAAAAATGTAAAAAAAAAAAAAAAAAGGAAAAGAAGACCCTCAACAAAGAATGTATAGTTTGGCTAAATTTTAGAACCCAGTTGTATCTGCAGGAATCACAAAGTCATAAGAACCACTGTTTTGTTTAATTAAAATGATGGAGTATTTAAGAGTTGACACCTCCTTAGAGGTGGTAGGTGCTACAGGCATGCTATAATTTTATTAATAGTTATACTGTGTTGCAGATGTAAATTGACTTAGTCTGAGTTCAATGTGTATAATGACAAGTTATAAAAAGTTATATCAAGTTCTCAAAATCTTGGCCTCTACTCTTATTCTGAATTTAGATGACTGTCTCCATTGAGAAATTGTTAAATCTAAAACTGATTCAAGAAATGGCATCTTTCTTTGTTTTTGCTTTTGTATGGTTGTCACTTCTTAATGATCATATATATTTTAAAAAAAATTAGAAATCCTCCAGAGTAAGCCAATCCATCTCATTTTGCAAATTGGAAAATGAGGCTCCAAGATACAGCTTGGTAACTATTCTGTATGGCTTGTTCCTAGAATGTGGGCAAGAACCCAAACTCTATGCAGGGACTTTGCTGGAGTGCTCCCTCACCCTCTCAACATATACATAAGTATTGGTACACATTAGCTGTTCTCCTTGGCAACTTTTCTGCTTACACATAGTTTACCTGTATCTATAGCTATAGTTATCTATCACATATTGTTCTTATATGAATACACTAAATTTGCCAAATGTTTACATACTTACATATGTATAAGATGAACATACTTATGTATTGATCTGCTTTTAAATACTCATCAACTTACCTATTTTCTAGAAGATGCATTTATTTATATATTTAATCTTATCACAGGAAGTATCCTTGAGGGAAACATTTAAGCCACCTGCAAATATAGGCTGATGAAATATATTCTTAAGATTAACACATATTAAATATATATATATATATATATATAATGTCCCTATGCATATAGGTATACAGAGGAATGCATGCACAGTTATAAGCCGACTATCAAGAAGAGTAATAAAAATGTTGATTATGTTAAATGGCACTCTATATCAAGGTATATATTTAGTTCATACAGATATTTCTAGCACATGTTTTCTTATAGCAGATCTGCAGACCAACCCAGTTAGTAGGGTTTACTTGGATTCCTTGGGTTTACTTTGCCTGCTTGGATATTTGCAGACCCTGGGGTACTGTCTTATGTGCACAGAAAAGTCCACATGTTGGATTTACTGAACTTCAGTGCTGAGGAATGATAAAAAAAAGCTCAGATCATGTTCATTTTTTCCCCCATTTTATTCTATAAAAACTAAGCAAAATAATGCAAAATACTCTCTGCTCTGTGACTAAGTTAAAGGCAAAGATAGCAGAACAGACTTGAAGGAATCAGGAACCCATTCCCTGCTATGTAAACAAATAGGCATGATTGTTCAGAATACATTCATTTTCAGAGGAAAGGGCAAGAAAATCACAGCCTTGAAAGGTGTACGTGTTGATAATTCCCCCATATAGACACATCTCTCTAGTTAAAGTGCCCAGAGAGAAACAGAGACCCCAGAGAGTGAAGAGGGCACATTCTGGCTCATAGGGAAATGTTTTCCTAGAGATTGTTTGTGAGAGATGACATTTCCATTTTGAACTGAAAGGGAGGGAAAGTTGTTACTTAGGTGGAGGTAGTGAAATTCTTTGATAACAAAATGTGAGGGTTTATAAGTGATATGGAAAATTTGGAACCGTCTCAAATGTTAGTTGTGATTATGGCATTTTAACATTAATTTTAAAAATGCCAAAGTGGAAGAAATAATTCCTTAGTGGGTTTGAATAAGTTTTGATTAAGGTTACCACTACTGTATAACAAAAAGAGAAGAGGGCAGCAGACGATGTGATGGCTGGATGGCATCACCAACTCACTGAACGTGAATTTGAGTGAAATCGGAAATAATGAAGGACAGGGAAGCCTGGTGTAGTGCAGTTCACAGGTCTCAAAGAGTTGGACATGACTGAGCGACTCAACACCAACAACAGATACTAAGAGAAGACATACTTTGGTTGTGTCAGGCTGATGTTGCCTCTCAATATCCATTTTCACTTTCTTTAGTAATAATAATATCCTAGTTCTATTCCTGTGCATTACCACTGTAATGAAGGCAGAATTTCCAGACTGCTTGCTGTTTCCTGTGGCCTGTGCCTAAAATCTGGCCCCTGAGAAGTATACCATTGTCAGGGGTGGTCCTGAGAAGGGCCCTCAGAATAAGGCACCTGCTTTTGTATTTTCCACTTCCTTCTCTGTGAGACAGACATACAACAGCTCTGTGTCTAACAGCTATCAAAGATCATAGAGATGCAGAAATTCGGAAGCCTGATTTCCTGTCAACAGCATGAAACTACTTTGCCAGGAGTGGACTGCCAATCTGCGAGAGGTTTTCACTGCTCTTTCTTGCTTTCTTATTTAAGGGTTCCCTCCCCGCTTGAAGGCATACCTATCCTAGTTAGGTGTTACTGTTGATATCTCAAAAGATACAACACTTACAATCAGATGATAGTAGTTCTCTAACAAGTTCATAAAACAATATGAAAATTTATATTTTTATGGGGCTTTAGATTTTGAGCTGGAGAAGGCAATGGCACCCCACTCCAGTGTTCTTGCCTGGAGAATCCCAGGGACAGGGGAGCCTGGTGGGCTGCCATCTATGGGGTTGCACAGAGTCAGACACGACTGAAGCGACTTAGCAGCAGCAGATTTTGAGTTAGGTTACTCATGATATCTTTAAATTCCATATTCAGTCACTATGGGAAACTGGCAATAAACAAATTTATGAAAATGCACTAAAACCTTACAGATTCTGTTTCCCCTGGAATAAATACCCCTCAGAAGGGAAACTCAAGTCAAATCTGTATAATTTCCTGTTTGTAGTATCAAGAAGATTCGTTCTAGCAGGTAAATCTCAATTATCACAGCTGGGACTTTTTTCCTCTGGAATCTACTAAAAATACCCATTTCTATTCTGTTGGTAATACCATTTAATTTTCAGTATAGTTGCAAATCTCTACAAGTGGAAGGAATTGCCATTCCTTATAGATACAAATGAATTAGGTCATCATGCACAAAATACTATTTATATAACTGGGATTAAAAAACAAATGCTGAATCTTGTGTCAAGACCCTAGACACTAGGATATTCATAGATACCAATTCAGTTTAATCATGAGGCATAATATATAATGCAAATGTTGACTAAAAAGATGAGCAGTGTGAGAGTTCTACTTTTATTTGGGGCAAAATGAGGACTACAGCCCAGGAGACAGCACCTCAGATAGCTCTGAGAGACTGCTTCAAAGAGACAGTAGGGGAAGGTCAATAGGAAAGATTTTGGTGAAGGGAGAGTTGAATGCAATCATGCCCTTATTTTAGGAAAGGTTTTTTGCTAGTGATGAGGAGCTCATGTCACCATGAAGGGATTTAGTGCTTTTCTAGATGTGAAGAGATGCAAGGATTAGGATCATAAAATCATTTCCTGAAAATATCTAACTCTCTAAGACCTGTTCCACCAGTTTCCTAGGAGCACAGTGCCTCCCTCTCCACCCTGAACTCCTTCAGGGGGTGTTGAAGGTCAACAGCTATAGCAGCACAAAATTCAATTCCTGCAGAAGCAGGTGGCAAATGCCCTTGGCAAGTGCCAATTTGTAGTTGACATTAAAAAGAAAAACTAGCTCTGATACTAATGGGACTAGTAAAATAGTAAGATGTGGCTGTCTTATGTGCAATTTGCTTGCCCCTATTAAACAATGTTTTGCTAGAATTTGAAATCAGTGCAAAAGATAAAAGGGATTTTTGGATCCGACTAATCTTAAATCTTCCTATAGTATGTTCACCATTATCATTAAAGTTGTTTAACAAAGAGATCAATATTGTGATGCATCAGTTCAGTTCAGTTCAGTCGCTCTGTCATGTCCGACTCTTTGCGACCCCATGAACTGCAGCACGTCAGTGATGCATATTTACATTTAAATTGACTTCAAAGACCCTATTACCACTCAAGTGTTNGTCTTACCTTCCAGAGGCCTGTCAGGCTCCCTGATGACTGAGACCTGGTTGCAGGATTATAGAATGCGTCCCCTCCATGCGTATCTTGTTGTGCTTAGCCACTCAGCCGTGTCTGACTCTTTGTGACTCTGTGGACTAAAACCCCCCAGGCTCCTCTCTCCATGGGGATTCTCCAGGCTTGGACACTGGAGTGGGTTGCCATACCCTCCTCCAGGGGATCTTCCCAACCCAGGAATTAAACTGGGGTCTTCTGCATTGCAGACAGATTGTTCACCAGCTGAGCCACCAGGAAAGCCCCCTTGCACATCTTATCACCATGTGACCAAAGGCTTATTTACGGGCTTCCATGGTGACTATGACAGTAAAGAATATGCCTGCAATGCAGGAGACCCAAGTTTGATACCTGGGTTGGGAAGATCCCCTTGAGAAGGGAATGGCTACCAACTTCAATATTCTTACCTCGTGAATTTACCAGTGGAGCATGTCAGGTGAGCAATAAAAAATTAGGAAAAGCAAAAGCAAAAAATACAATGTGAAGACGCAGAGCAAGCATCAGAAACAGATATGGTAGGGATGTTAGGAGTTATCAAAGCAGAGATTTCAAGCAACTATGATTAATAGAGTGAGGGCTCTCCTAGCGCAAGTAGACAGCATACAAAGAGGTGAGGATCTTAAAGAACCAAAAGATATGCTGCGGCTGCTAAGTCGCTTCAGTTGTGTCTGACTGTGCGACCCCATAGATGGCAGCCCACCAGGCTCCCGTCCCTGGGATTCTCCAGGCAAGAACACTGGAGTGGGTTACCATTTCCTTCTCCAATGCAGGAAAGTGAAAAGTGAAAGTGAAGTCGCTCATTCATGTCTGACTCCTAGTGACCCCATGGACTGCAGCCTACCAGGCTCCTCTGTCCATGGGATTTTCCAGGCAAGAGTACTGGAGTGGGGTGCCATTGCCTTGCTAGAGATTTATAAACATATATAAAACAAATTAATACATTTCATGGGCTTATTACTGATTAATAGACTGGACATAGCAAAGAATCTCTGATATGGAGACTGTATGAAAAAAAATCCTCAAACCTAAAAGTAAAGAGAACAGAAACTGTAAAAGCTAGAACAGAAGATCCAAGGACTAGGAGATTAACTGCAAAAGGCTTACTATACTGCTCATGGGAATACAGGAGGAGAAGAGAGAAAGGAAAAGAAGAAATATATGATAAAATAATGCCTGAGAATTTCCCAAAATTAATGTCAGGTATCAAACCACAGATCCAAGAAGCTCAGAGAATACCAAGCAGGATAAATGCCAAAATAATAAAAATAACAAGTTAAAAGACAACTATGCATAGCTCATAAAGCATAAAGAACTTGCATAGACAAAAATAGGAAAATACTGATCTTCTCTGTATTTAGAATATTCCTACTTCATAAATGTAATTTTATATAAAAATGTCAAACCTGAAACCTCAAAATAGTGAAAAATGGTATATTTAAAGAGATAGTCCTTTTAAATTATCACATTAAAATAGAGGTGAACAAGTGTTTTTATTAAACAGTTACTGTTCTGATTTCTGGCTCCCATGAGACCCCATGGCTGTTGATAAATGAAAGGGCCCTAATACACTTTTAATTGATTCTACTTGGGATGGTTTGTGCACCTGGTGAAATTCTTAGCAACATTTAAATGATGTGAATCTTCAAGAATATAAATTGACAAGCAACTGTCTCCAAACACTAGTTATTAAAACAAGCTGATTCACACAATTCCAACACCTCCACACTTGCACCACTTGTCTGCTTGTCATTTATTCTTTTTGTAACAAAGTAGATAAAAATAAATTAACATTTCATCTTCTAACTTTGCATTTATAGACTCTGTCCACGTGTCTTATTTAGATACCTCTATTTTAACATCTTGCATAAAACATGATCTAAAGAAGGAAATGGCAAACCATTCTAGTGTTCTTGCCTGGAGAATTCCATGAACAGGGCAACCTGGTGGGCTACAGTCCCTGGAGTCAAAAGAGTTGGACATGACTGGCTAACACTGTCTCATTTCACAAAGAAACATGTAAGAATTTAAATAGGATGTTATGAATAGCTTCTAAATACATGGACATTTTTCTTACAGGTGTCAATTCAAACATTGTGAATATATTTATGTTCATTGGAATGCGATTTATAAATGGAATTGGAAAATACATGCAATCTTGTGTGGATTAGGTAGGGAAATCTCAAAAACAATTAAAAGTATAGGAAACAATAGGAACCAGCAAATAAATTGCTTTGATATAGGTTTGAATTACAGAGAAAATCCTGAGAAGCAAGACTGATTGTCTTGAGAAAAATACAGGCTAGTTGACCTAGACAGAAAAACCTGGAAAAAAGAAGTCCACACAGGAAAGGCTCGGTAAACAAAATAGTGTAGGGGCTGGCCTGGGTTTCCGAACACATGGTGGATAGCACCCTCAAAGGTGCTAAGAGTGGAAAGATGGAATAACTTGATTGAACAAGCAGAGAAAGTGTTTCAGAGAGACTATCTTTACAAGCTGAACCTAACCAAGCAGGTTTCTATGAGTAAAATGTATCTATTTATGGCTCATAGCACACTTTGTCCATCAAAAAAAAAAAAAGAAAAGAAAAATGGTTTCTTATCCTCTAAATAAATAACTGCATGAAAAAAAAATAAATACTAAACCTTCTAAATCTGAATTTATAAATCTGGCAATGTGTATTGTGGGTTGTTTGGACCCTCTATTAAAATATGAACTGGGTAAACACATAAGAAGAACTGAGATGGAGTTGATATTCCTTAAGGTTCACTTTTCTCTTAGGGTAGAGAGAGCTCTGCATGGAAACAGCTCTCCTAATGCAGGGAAATAATTTCTACTTGATTGTTTATGAGGCTGACACTGTTTACAGGCTTCAAGCATTTTGGCATTTGATTAGACAGGTACATAAAAGAAGAAAATGTAGGTGTATTGCTTGATGACTATTATTGGATGTTTTTATATACCATTCAGTGAAATGATGGAAATGCAGTTAAATTTCAGAAATGATCTGTTATGACTGCATGAAAAGAACAGATGGCAGGTACTGTGTGAATTCATACTGATGCTTCTGAAGGTTGACAATGACTGCTCAGTTTCAGGTTCTGAAGTAAACAGTAATCTAATTACCCAAATGCCTGCCCATTACAATGGGAGAAAGTGCAGTGGGACAAAGAGACTTCATTTCCAGTAACAGCTGCAGACACTATTCGAACCAAACGGTGCTAATTAAACCTGGAATAGAATAGAGCAGTGACCAAAAACATAAAAATAAACTGTAGGATAACAACCACTGAAATATGGACTCCTTCTGACAGAGATAGCCAAAAATATCATATATAGGGGAATAAAGAGTAACATATTAATAAGTGAGTGAAATAGACTGAGCAGTAGTCTATAGGTAGGAAATTCTTTCAAAGAAAGCAACAATACTCATTACAGAAAAAAATTTGAAGATTGAAAATAACACTAGTTATAGCTAGAATTCTATAAGCTTTGAGATCATCAGAAGGCTTTAGAGAGTCATAAGAAGAGAGAGGCTTCAAGAGAATTATGCAAAGAAATTTCAAGTCTTCAATAAATAGCCATGTAATTCTCAATTAGATGTTCTGAAACCATGATATTCAAATCATGGATTGCAGAATGATGCTGGTCCTTCAGTAAGATAAGGAATTTGTGCCAGAATATAAAGCAACTAAGTATGGTGTTTCAATTCAGTTCAGTCGCTCAGTCGTGTCTGACTCTTTGCGACCTCATGAATCACAGCACGTCTTACTTCAGCTCAAAAAGTATATATATAGTAAGAGTTTATTGATAAATAAATTAGTATGTTGATTTACATCCTAGAAGATCCTTATCTTGCTGCAGAGAGCGTTTAAGCAGTTGGCTCAATAGTAGTACCTTTAGAAATCATTTTACTTTGTAATGACAGTAATAATACTGAAATACAATGCTCCTTAAAATATAGTCTTATTTTTAGATAGCCAATTGATGCTTTAGGTATTGTAGCTTTTGTTACCCATCAGGGTTTATTTCAAAAGCCCCATTATGTGGTGTAAAGAAACAGGATGAGTAGTAAGAGATAACATTTGTTGAACATGTGTATTGGTTAGAACCCAGTCAAGAGACAAAAAACACCACCAGTATCTGAACTGGAAATTTAGAAATTCTAAACTTTTATGCAGTATAGAAATAGGAATAATTCCCTTTTAGGTAACTACAAAAAAAACTATTAGGATATGTAACAAATAATTTTTCAAGAAAATATTGACCATGAGGTCAAGTATTCCTGATACCTTTAACTCCAAAAGTCAGCATCATTGAAGAATAAATAGTTTCTCAGAGAAAATCAGAGGGATATCATTTTCAGTACTGCCTCCCAGGTAAAATTTAGTAGTTTTAGATTTTCTATGCCATACACTGAGCTTCATTTTTAATACATTAGTATTTCCCAACCTGGTAATTATTCTCCATCTGCACTTTGCTTTAGTTGGAAGATCCTACTACCTAAGGTCAGTGATGTTGAGCATCTTTTCATGTGTTTGTGATTCTAGATCCAGCATTCATTATATGAACATTCATTATATGAACTCACTGTCTGTTTGAAAACAACCCATGACATTCTCAGTCTTTATACTTTTTAGCTACCTCAGATTTTGTACTAGAGCAGATAACTCATTCACAAACAGAAAACCTTCTATATATTTATTGTAAGCCATCATCAAGCCATACAAAATGAGTTTTCTATGACAGGATTTTTTGACAGAAATCTCCTTTGTATTTAATTAATCCTCTTAGATTAGATATTTTCAAATAAAATGTATGCATATCAAATGAAGTACAAAAAGATTGTTTTGGTTATGCAGTCATTATGACCACATATATGTAACACCTATTCCTTAACTAAGATACATATAGACTTGGATCACCAGGGTTTCTTTTGAAATCAGTTACTGAATGAACATGCAAGTATGTAACTCATTCTCATGATCTCATCTAAACCACGCAGAAAAGGAGTGTCCACAGTCTTATAATAAAACTGAGAACACATAGGGTAACTTCCTTGTTCCAGTCCGTTTGCCCAAGGCTTACGCGTTGTTCAAACACCAGTTGTATTACTCCCTATTGATTTTTGTACATCAGCTTTTGATAAATTTACCATCCCCTCACACTCTAGTACTCTTGCCTGGAAAATCCTATGGATGAAGGAGGCTGGTAGGCTGCAGTCCATGGGGTCACTGAGAGTCGGACATAACTGAGTGACTTCACTTTCACGTTTCACTTTCATGCATTGGAGAAGGAAATGGTAACCCACTCCAGTGTTCTTGCCTGGAGAATCCCAGGGACGGGGGAGCTTGGTGGGCTGCCATCTATGGGGTCGCACAGAGTCGGACACAACTGAAGTGACTTAGTAGCAACAGCAGCACACTTCCTAAAGAATTTTGAAACTTTCTGAAGAGTTTGCATTCTGCGGATCAGAATAGATCATGGGATTTTAAGGTTCATATACTTTCTATGTCACATTATCCCCCACGGACCTGTGTCCTACCATCATAGGGCAAAGTGTTGGACAGGTTATCCCACAGCTAAACTCACACTCAAAACCAAAATTCCCTTAGATTTCCATATTGACCTGTATGATGGGAGATACTATACTCACTATGCTGCTGCTGTTGCTAAGTCGCTTCAGTCGTGTCCGACTCTGTGTGACCCCACAGACAAGTGGATTTTTTGTTTTTACCCACAATGATAATATGTGGCCACTGCTATAGCCATTGTAAGCACAGTACAAAGCAAGAGAACCTGTGGTGTATCACTAGTGGTCATTACGTTATAGGAACTTGAAGAATAGCAGTAGAAAAAGACAGTAAATGGGGGTAATTATCTCTCCATGTAATCAAGGCAAAATGCGTGCGTTAAGTAATGAATTCTGAGCGTTTAAATAATTCCCAGAACTTTCCCATAGAATAGAGATTGTCTCAAAGCATTCCTTCATCTAAAAATCTGTCATCTTTCTAAACACAACAGAATTTAGAGGAGTATTTTGAAATACTTTTTGGATACATATTAGGTGGGTTTCACTGGTGGCTCAAATAATAAAGAATCTGCCTAAATGCAGGAGATGTGGGTTTGATCTCTGGGTTGGGAAGATCCCTTGGAGAAGGGAATAGCTACCCATTCTGCTCTTCTTGCCTGGAGAATCCACAGATAGAGAAAATTGGCAGTCTGTAGTCCATGGGGTTGCAAAAAGTTGAACATGACTGAGTGACTATCACTAATAGGTGCTTTATAAGGGGCTTCCCAGGTGGCGCTGCTGGTAAAAAACCTACCTTCGAGTGCAGGAGACATAAGAGACATGGGTTCAATCCCTGGATTGGGAAGATCCCCTGGAGGAGGGCATGACAACCCACTTCAGTATTTTTACCTAAATCACATGGACAGAGGAGCCTGCTGAGCTGCATTCCATAGTGTTGGAAAGAGTTGAACACGACTGAAGTTACTTACCATGCACACACAGGTGCTATGTAAACAAGATGAAATCTTTGTGTTATTTGTTATTTTTTTAAAAAAAGACACAGAAGCAAATTTATTGATGTTAGATATTAGAAACCTAAACCAACCAAGCAAACCTCATCGTAGCATGGATTTAATGAGGCCCATTTACCAAGCTTCCCTCATTGCTCAGTTGGTAAAGAATCCGCCTGCAATGCAGGAGACCCTGATTCGATTCCTGGGTCAGGAAGATCCCCTGGAGAAGGGATAGGCTACTCACTCCAGTATTCTTGGGCTTCCCTTGTGGCTCACCTGGTAAAGAAACCGCCTGCAATGCAGGAGACCAGGGTTCAATCCCTGGGTTGGGAAGATCCCCTGGAGAAGGGAAAGGCTACCCACTCCAGTATTCTGGCCTAGAGAATTCCATGGACTGGGGTTGCAAAGAGTCAGACATGACTGAGTGACTTTCACTTCATTTATTTACCAAGCAATGTTAAGTGTTTTGAAGTGTTTCTGGTTATGTATTAGGTGGGCCTCCCTGGTGGCTCCGACTGAAAAGAATCTGCTTGCAATGCAGAAGACCTGAGTTGGATTCCTAGGTCAGGAAGGTCCCCTGGAAAAGGGAACAGCAACCCACTCCAGTATTCTTGCCTGGAAAGCCCCATGGCCAGAGAAGCCTGGTAGGCTACAGTCCAGTTCAGTTCATTCAGTCACTCAGTCATGTCAGAAGTCCATGGAGTCACAGAGTCAGACATGACTGAATGAATAACATATCAGTATGTATGTATTTACCAAGCAACTTCCACCGTCAGAATACACTGTGGTTTTACTGTAGCCACGGCAGTAACTGAATTACCTGGCACATCTCAAGCCTGCTGTTTCACATTCGGAAACTTTGGGAAAGATTCTATAAACTTCTGATCTTTTTTATTAAAGAAATGAAAACATGATCAGAAAACAGTAGTGATCTTCAGTTTAAGCTGTGCAGCTTCAGACCGTGTACTGTTTATAGTGACCAAGTCCATCTCTTCATAGTGTGGCCTTATAAGAAATAAAAAGAAAATGAAAAAAAACTTGATACCTCTCCTCCATTCTGGGAAGACTTCTGTGGCATGCGTGCAGAAGGTATATATTTCAAAGAACAGGCTGTATCTCACCTCCAAATACTCTTTCATCTGCTCTTGGGTCTTACGTTTCCAGCTGCATGCTGGCAGTGTTCATAGCACAAATGGACATTTCTAATATAAAGTTGTTATGTATTTGTCCATTCTCCACAAAAAACTTCCTTTACTTGTTAGGTATCCACCTATACTCATACATTTTGTTTTTGTTCAGTTGCTAAGTCATGTCTGACTCTCTTGAAACCCCATGAACTATAGGGGCCTAAAATACAGGTTAATAATGTAAGCTTGGTATATTACTTCATTCTGTCTTGTTAAAGTATTTTAAAATAATTTGAGTCAGTATTTATTGATGGAGGTAGCAAATACAAAAAAAAATTGTATTTTCATTAAACCACCCAAACTAATAGCAGCATGGAAGACTTCTAGCCACGTAAGTATTATCATCTGTTTTTCCCTCAGTAACCTTCTACTCCTGGGACCAAAACCCTGAGATGGGATTGGTTTTTTATAACCAAGTTGCATCAATTCAATGGGGACACTTTGCCATTATTAAGTATAACAGAGTCAAGTAGATAAGTGTTGATTTAGGAGCATGTGGTCCACTGGAGAAGGGAATGGCAAGCCACTTCAGTATTCCTGCCTTGAGAACCCCATGAACAGTATAAAAAGTCAAAATGATAGGATACCAAAAAAAGAACTCCCCAGGTTATTAGGTGCCGAATATGCTACTGGAGATCAGTGAAGAAATAACTCCAGAAACAACAAAGGGATGGAGCCAAAGCAAAAACAATACCCAGCTGTGGCTATGACTGGTGATAGAAGCAAGATCCGATGCTGTAAAGAACAATATTGCGTAAGAACCTGGAATGTCAGGTCCATGAATCAAGGCAAATTGGAAATGGTCCAACAAGAGATGGCAAGGGCGAATGTCGACATTCTAGGAATCAGAGAACTAAAATGGACTGGAATGGGTGAATTTAACTCAGATGACCATTATATCTACTACTGCAGGCAGGAATTCCTCAGAAGAAATGGACTAGCCATCATTGGCAACAAAAGAGTCCGAAATGCAGTACTTGGATGTACCTCAAAAATAACAGAATGATCTCAGTTCATCTCCAAGGCAAACCATTCAATATCACAGTTATCCAAGTCTATGCCCAACCAGTAATGCGGAAGAAGCTGAAGTTGAATGGTTTTATGAAGACCTAGAAGACCTTTTAGAACTAACACCCAAAAAAGATGTCCTTTTCATTTGAGGGGACTGGAATGCTAAAGTAGGAAGTCAAGAAACACCTGGAGTAACAGGCAAATTTGGCCTTGGAATGCAGAATGAAGCAGGGCAAAGACTAATAGAGTTTTGCCAAGAAAATGCACTGGTCATAGCAAACACCCTCTTCCAACAACACAAGAGAAGACTCTACACATGGACATCACCAGATGGTCAACACCGAAATCAGATTGATTATATTATCTGCAGCCAAAGATGGAGAAGCTCTATACNGAAGTGAGAAATTGATTTAAGTGCCTATATCTGATAGATAGAGTGTCTGATGAACTATGGAATGAGGTTCATGACATTGTACAGGAGACAGGGATCAAGACTATCCCCATGGAAATGTAAACTAGGAATAAAAGTACCATATTACTTAGCAATCCCACTCCTAGGCATGTACCCTGAGGAAACCAAAATTGAAAAAGACACATGTATCCATTTGTTGATTGAAGCATTATTTACAAGCGCTAGAACATGGAAGCAACCTAGATGTCCATCGACAGAGGAATAGATAAGGAAGTTGTGGTGCATATACACAATGGAATGTTACTCAGGTATAAAAAGGAGTGCATTTGAGTCAGTTTTGATGAGGTGGATGAAACTGGAGCCTATTATACAGGGATATGAGTCAGAAAGAGAAAGATAAANGTCCATCGACAGAGGAATAGATAAGGAAGTTGTGGTGCATATACACAATGGAATGTTACTCAGGTATAAAAAGGAGTGCATTTGAGTCAGTTTTGATGAGGTGGATGAAACTGGAGCCTATTATACAGGGTTATGAGTCAGAAAGAGAAAGATAAATATCATATTCTAACGCATGTATACGGAATCTAGAAAAATGGTACTGTAGAATTTATATACAGGGCAGCAGTGGAGAAAGAGACATAGAGAATAGACCTATGGACATGGGGAGAGGGGAGGAGAGGGTGAGATGTATGGAAAGAGTAACATGGAAACTACATTACCATATGTAAAATAGCCAACGAGAATTTACTGTATGGTTAAGGAAGCTCAAACAGGGGCTTTATACCAACCTAGAGGGGTGGGATAGGGAGAGAGATGGGAGGGAAGTTCAAAAGGGAGGGGCTATATGTATACCTATGGCTGATTCATGTTGAGATTTGACAGAAAACAACAAACTTGCTATAAAGCAATTATCTTTCAGTTAACAAATAATTAAAAAACTTTTATTCTCTGCTCATTGCTTGCTTCATCTATTTTAAACATGTCTGTGGCCAAATTATAATTCAGAGCCAAGCAAATATTGTGGTGGAAAGGTCATTCTGCAGAAATAATAATATTTTAACTTTCTCTTCTCTGGGTGAGTTAATGCCGTGATGTGGATACCTTTCCCATTTAGATAAGAGAAGATAAAAAAAAATTGCCATTTTAATATTTCCTTTGTCACTTTGAATAAAATCCATTAATGCTTGGGCTTTACAAAGATGTCCTATGTGAACAAAAAATACAGCCAGGTTATTAACTGAATGTAATTGCCTGGTGATAACAGACTCTTTGAGTCTCTATTTGACACTATTTTACTTGAAAAAGGCTATCAATTAGGACCTCACATTTAAAGCAAGTAGGGAAATTATGCACAGACACTTTTAACAAAAAGGTGATGCTTGCATAAAATAGTACATGTCATTTTCAGAATACCAAACTCCTACTGTAGCATTGTTTAAACAAAAAACATAGTGCTTTTTTTTTTAATGTGTCCCCACGTGCCCAAAGACATCAGCCCACTGAGCACTCAAGTGCCAAAAGACATGAAGTAGCTAAGTATGCCCAGGCCTCAAATACTGTATAGAATATGTATCAACAAAGTCGGTTTCCGTTTATCCTGGTGAATCTGCTCAAGTAATTCAGATGAGGCCAATAAAATAAAGTGTCTGTGTATGTGTGTGTGTCTGTTCTAAGGGTTCTTAGTAATGAAGCATAATAATTAGAACACTGAAAGTATTATTGGCTTTGTAAATCAGATATTTAATTTTGAAGTCTCGAATCCAGAGTATATTATGTTCATAGATGTCATTAATATTTGGAGAAATTCATGGAAAGACACTGACTCTGGTAGAAACCCAGGCCCAGACTATTAGCTCTAGCCTTTTTTAAAGTTTTTAAAGTTTTGAGAGATTTGTCTTTTACCAGCACTTTTGTAAACATGTAATAAATATTATATTCTGAATTTGGGCAAGTCTTTCTAAGTATGAGTTTTCTTTCTTATAAACGTGTAAGGATATGTGAGGAGAGACGTTCTGAGTCCTACTCAATGTGATTCTCCTCTTTGCACTTGTTCCCCCCTGCCCTCCATGAAACAGGGAACTTAATCTGACCATCCCGATGGGCAAGCACCATATTCAATAGACACAGTATATGTTTAGAGATCAGTTTGAGGTTATCATTTCCCTCCAATTGTGCCGTGTCCTTATTTATTGTTGCTTTTTTATGACCCGGCATCTGACTCATCTTTGGATGAACTGTGATGTGATCCATGCCTTCATGGTATTGGGGTCTCTATGTCACTCTCTCCCTTACAATCAGGTTACTTAGTTGACCCCTGAACTGTTTCTCTGGGACAGACCTGGCATTAATCTTTCTTCTCTCCATCCCACTGAGTAACCCACAGTGAAGGCCACTCCTTCATCATGTGCTGTTTTTAACCTTCCACAGGCCTGACCATGAAAAACAAATCCAAGAATTCTTATCTTGGGCAAGGTTAAAAAAAAAGAAAGATCTTAAAATTAGTAGTTTTATCAAGCCATAAAAATTAAATGGTCAAAATATCCAGGCAGTACTTTGAGATACATTTTATTCTAAAATCATTTTATGTTATTCTTTCTTTTCAAATCTAATTTTGGATTGACACAACACCTTCATTTTCTTTATAAGAGAGATAATAGGGTCTGTAGTTTTGCAGCTGAACAGTTTTAGACTTGATCACAAAGGAAAGTATCTTCTGGAGATGTCTAGAAGAACACATCAGGATCTTGTAGGGAAGAGCCCTCAATCCAGAGGGGGTTAGCAGCAGCTTCCTGAGCTGATGATGGGAGCTGATAAGGGAGCTTAGAAGTGTAAACTATGACAGTCTGCCTATGTGAGAAGGAGCATCCCTTCTTTTCCTAAAAGCCTCTGCAGGGATGCTCAGCCCACACTTAGGAGCAGGATAATCTATGACCTCCATATGCCTTTAACATTCAATCCATCCAACCACATAGCCTGCTATTCCTCCAACATCACACTGGAACTATCTGTTGTCCCTTTGTCATGTTTCTACATTCTCCCCTCATCTTTGCTGCAGGTCTCCATCTTTTTATTTACCCAAAACTTTTCTTATTTACTTGGGGCATTTGTTGCTGTGCATGGGCTTTCTCTAGCTGGAGTGTTTGGGGGCTACTCTTTAGCTGGTGGTGCAGGGGATTCTCACTGTGGTGGCTTCTTTTGTTGCAGAGTGAGGGCTCTAGGTGCATGGGCTTCAGTGGTTGCTGTGCATGGACCTAGTTGCCCTGCAGCATGTGGAATCTTCCCAGAGCAGGGATCGAACCCATGTCCCAGACCTATCCCTCCCCTGCATTGACAGGCAGGTTCTCAACCACTGGACTGCTAGGGAAGTCCAACCCAAAGAGTTCTGATACTTAAGCATGCCGTTTCATCTCCCCTCCTCCACAGATCCTGTCCAAAACTGTCTATTCCACCTCAACCATCTTGTCTCTGAATTCCCATGACACCTGTTCCATGTATTTGACACACAATAACGTCTCTGCTCATTCTGCCTCCTGGCAGAGTTGCTGGAAGGTAATGGAAAGTTACACACCTATACAGCTCATCTTCTCTGTCAGCAAAGGAACTCCTTGAGTCCTTCAAATGAGTGCCTAGAATACAGCTCCACTATACCCTGAGACTATTGATAGTAATTTTATTTCTGTGATTCCAAACAACATGTTTCCAACTGTTTGGGATAGGCCATCTTTAGTATTTATTTCAAACGTGACAGTCAGGCATAGACTCTCACAGTCAACATAGGAGCAGAACTGATGCACGCCTGTTTATTATGCACCAAGAGAATACAATTATTTAAATATTAACAATAAGAATGAACACCTATTGAAAAGGGACCCTAGGCTAAGCTGTGACCCATTTTTAGGATGAGTAATCTGAAGCTTAATAAACTTTAACTCATTTCTCTAAGTCATACAAATGAGGAGGCAGGACTCGAACCCAGGTCAGACTTTCTTCAAAGTATTTGCTTCTTCTTAAAAACAGTTCTCTAGGGCATAAACATGTTGTTGAGACACAGGACACCAGATCTCCTGCTGACACTCAATCCACTAAATCTGTCTAAAATCCAAGGTGATTTTTTACACTGCTGGCTGTTACTTACTAGTGGCTGCATAGACAGCTATCATTAACCCACTTTTGAACTTGAAACGAAATGATCAAGTAGCCACAGATATGCCTACTCTGACTTTTCAATCTGAGATGAAATCTTTCCATGGTTCTATGCAGTTTTTCCAACAAATTGATGTACTTCATGTATGTCAAAAGCCTTTTCCAACCCTGCTTACCCTGACCTAATAATTGCCTCTTAATCCCCAAAAGATTAGTCAGATATCTTTTTCATTATGTAATTTTTCCTGAACACTTGATCTACAAAGAAAGTGTCTTATTTATTTTGTATTGTCAGCATACAGCAATTCCATAATAAGTTTCTTGGGTTAAAAATGATCCTGTAATTTCAACTCTGTGTACTTATTTAAAGTTCGTATTTCTTTTTACTTATTTATTTTTGTGGCAAAGTCTTTTCTTAGTCACAGCTTTCAAGTTTAGATGAGGGCTGATTTTCCCCTTTAAACATTACTAACATTTTATTCCGGGATATTTTTCCCTCAGTGAGAAACAGTAGAAATTGGCAGCATACCAAGTAGTCTGATTCAGCAAGAATGCACCTGGCAAACTCCGGTAATTTTGTATCATCCTTTAAGGTTTTTTGCTGTGAAAGCTATCATGGGTCATATAGTAGCTGGAGACAGGGTACTCATGCAAATTTGATTTTAGTTCTTAACTGTCTTATATCAACTATGTTGATTCTTTTCGTCCGTATAGAAGCCATATGTGTCTCTTGGCTAAATGAGTCATGCAAGCAAGACTTTTAATTATCTTCCTGTATACATTCCTCTCTTTGTAGAATTAAAAATTAAGCCTACGCATAGGGGTCAATGGATGGTTGATTTTAAATACAGAAACACTGTTTTAAATACAGGGTTAAATTCCACAAGAGACTGAGCTCTAAAATACATTTATACAGGTATATTCTAAAAGTCAAAACCCTAAAAAGCATTATCTGTCATTACTGTATACAGTAGTTCAAATATTTTCACCAGCTTTTGGCTAATATATGAGTGAGCTATAAGTCCTCAAAATAATCAACAGTAAACTAAAATGTATTGGGTTCCTGCAGTGTCCCAACAATCAGGCTACATTTTTTATATTTTTATACATTTCACTGTCAAAATAATTCATTATAGTAGATATGATATTCATATTACAGATAGAGAAGCCAAAGTTAAGATTAACTTCTTAAAATCTTGCATTTCGTAAGTAATCAAGTATGTTGGACTCTCGAATCTTTGCTTTATGCCCCCGGTTTGTTATAGTAAATGTGATACAGTTGTGAGACTGAAAATTTTTTGTTTCATGAGCATAAAGACTGTGACTCTGAGATTCATCTATTTTTTTTGGAAATATGATCCTTAAAATGGTCACATAAGATAGTGACCATCCCTTAGAATCCCATTATTCGCTGGAAGAAGTGCAAATTCAGTTAAAGACTCTTAATTAGCAGCACCACCAGTAGTGCTGAAAATGACAATATGTGTGTCACAGAATAAAATGAATGAAACCACAGCCTCAACAAGACAAAAGACTACTAATAGTTCTTAACATTTCCAAACAGAAGTTAAGTATGGAATGGTGGCTTAAAAGTTAAACCTTTCAAAGTTAGTTGTTGTTGTTTTTTTTTAATGTGTATAAGAGTGATGGTAACATTTAGAGAGTTTAATCTTATCGAAAAGAGCAGGTAACTCCTTGCTACGGGAAGAGAGGATTTATTTCTGGCCAATGGGAAAGAATGTTGATCTATATTTTGGTATTATACTACTGAAGAAGAAAGTGTCAGCTGATCAAATTTTGAATAATCAAACCAATCTTTGGTTTATGATCCTTAAATAATGTGCCCAATAATGCCATTACTAATAAAGTTATTCTTAAGTTTTATCAGTATGAATTGAAAACTTCCATGCCANATACTACTGAAGAAGAAAGTGTCAGCTGATCAAATTTTGAATAATCAAACCAATCTTTGGTTTATGATCCTTAAATAATGTGCCCAATAATGCCATTACTAATAAAGTTATTCTTAAGTTTTATCAGTATGAATTGAAAACCTCCATGCCAAAAAAAAAATACATTGATTTCCAAATTCTTTTTTTATAAGAAAAAAACTTAAACTGAATATAATTTGTTGCTGTTTTATTAAGGAAATCTCCATTTACTTAATGTAACTTCCCTTGTGAAATTTTATGCTTTTAAATAGATCCTATGTAAAAGTAATATAGAATGTGAAATGTCTAAAAATAAAAATTTGATAGAAATTAATGCAAAACACCAAGGATTAACAATGTAAAGGATGATAAAATGCCATTTATTAAAATTGCTAGTCACAAACCTGAATTCCATGCTGTTTATATTTTAACAGTTAGCATATGTTTTTCTGGCTTGAAATTTTAATGTTGAAATAAAGGCTGTATACATTTTTGTATGTTTATTAAATGTAAATTTTTTGGGTTTAAAAGCAAGATAGAAAAACAAAATCATAGGTGAGAAGCTGAGTCTAAGTTTAATGGAGGGTCATATCTATGACAGATTGTTTTCATTAGTTAGAAAATATTCTGAATCAAAGTAGAATTTTTGATTCAGTGGCTACAGTGTCACAGGGATACCTCTCATAAAAATAAAACTAAGCCTCAGATTTCCCACCATTCTCCCTCATATGGCAGGGTCTTTATACTGGACCCAGAGTTATAGTGCAGCAACATGGATAGAAAATGAGCCATCGAGTCTGGAAGACATGGACTTGGAAGTCCAGCCCATAGTGTCCTGTAGCTGGCCAATTCCAGAACATTTGTGAACCTTGATTTATTTGACTCCATAACATAATAGATAATAACCCTATTCCATGAGACCTACTGTGTTCAGTGGGCAGCACACAGAAGGAATTAAAGAAGGGTGGCTATTTTTAAAGCCTGTTGCAAAGTGGTCTTTTTATATAGTGAGATCACCTTGCTGACAGGCATTTCCTACCTGTGGCAGGTGTGAGAAGCGTACAAAGGACGAACTTGGTCATTAGGTGGATTCTTTGTATGAATCCTTGTTCCCAGGTCTTGCCATACAAATAAAAATTTGTGTGAGTCTTTCTAGTACAATATTTATAAGTATAAAGTGAGCTTTATACTTGTATTTGGCATGTGTGGCTGGAAACAATTTCCAGAAAAACCTTCTGGGTCATCTCAAAGCTCAGTGATCTAAAGGGAAGGCAAATCTAACGGAAGCCATGATTGTCTATTGGTTAAGCAATATAGATATAGTCAAATACTGAGTCAACTTTACTCTGCTTTCAAAGTAATATATGAACAGGCTTATAAATCTTTTAAATGTTATATAAATGTGTTATGCCACATGATACAAGATAAAACATCTGCTCTTCCAAGCAGAATAAGATGATTAAAATAATTCAATATCATAGATCCATGGTACTCTTCATAAAATATTAAGAAAGTGAAATAAAACAATAACAATAAATTAATAATTGAGACCCTAATATAAATCATTAAACACACAGAAAAACTCAACAAGTTATTGAACATAAGTGAAGGGGGCTTCCCTGATGGCTCAAATGGTAAAGAATCTGCCTGCAATGCGGGAGATCTGGGTTTAACCCCAATGTAAATCATTAAACACACAGAAAAACTCTCAGCAAATTATTGAACATAACTTTACCTGAATTCTTAGCTTATCTGAAAAGAGGAAATCTGCATAGAAGAATATTCGTTGACACTTGTGATCTACAAATAGCGAGGTTGTAAAGGTAGCAATGCCATAGAGGAGAAGCACTAACAGAACCAAGGTAACAACCACAAAATGGACAGAATTTAAGCTTTCCTTTTCTACTTTTTTTTTTTTTTTTGGGCTGTCAGCACGCAAGATCTTAGTTTCTCAACCAGGGGTCAAACTCGAGCCCCTGCATTGAAAGAGTAAAGTCTTAATCACTGGACCATGAGGGAAGTCCCTTTTCTACTTTACATTTAAACTTTGCAGAACAACAGTCTTATAGCCAAAGGTATCATCTAAAACAAAAGAAAAATGTTAATACACTTAAGAAGCCAAAACGTTAATAATGAAGTAGACAAATATCATTTCTTTATTGCCTTCATGAGTCAGTGTCAAACTAAATTTTGCTGTAGCTTTAGCATGTATGTGCTCATGGAAACAGCTAGTGTCTCATCTAGAAAACATTCTCCAACAGGGAATATGGCACAAGTACCCTGGAGGACATGCTGAATTTTAGATTAACTTATAATTTTCTATTTTGAAGATAGATATATCTAACTTTGGGTTTTAGCTCTCTCAAAATCACGTGTCAGAACAAAACGTAATCTTATGCATACATATAAACAGCCTGCTTGTGCTTTTGAATACATCATCCAGGCAGGAGTAAAGCTGTTAGTCAGAAGATGGGCCTGGGACCCTGAGACAGAGGTCCTGTGAGTTCTAGTTGCGTGGAGAGAAGAGATACGTCAATACAGAAGCGGTGGTGTCAGAACACTGTAGGAGTTCCTTTAGGCCTCTCTATTTATGATCTCAAATGACAGGTCTGTTGAACTTAAACTTTAATTGGCAGCAGTTTCTTTGAAACCACTCAGTTTAATGCTGGTCCTGAAAGGTAAGAAAGTAGAAGAATAAGTGTTAGATTTAGGTAGGATGTTGCTATGGTCTGAATGTTTGTGGTCCCCCCAAACTCACATGATGGAATTCTAATGCCCAGTGTGATGTGTTAGGAGGTAGGGCCTTTGGGAGGTGATTGGGGCAGGAGAGTGGAACCCTCACGTGTGAGATTGTTGCTTAGTCACTCAGTTGTGTACATATGTTTTGTGANGTTAGATTTAGGTAGGATGTTGCTATGGTCTGAATGTTTGTGGTCCCCCCAAACTCACATGATGGAATTCTAATGCCCAGTGTGATGTGTTAGGAGGTAGGGCCTTTGGGAGGTGATTGGGGCAGGAGAGTGGAACCCTCACGTGTGAGATTGTTGCTTAGTCACTCAATTGTGTACATATGTTTTGTGACCCTATGGACTGTAGCCCACCAGGCTCCTCTGTCCATGGGATTCTCTAAGCAAGAATACTGGAGTGGGTTGCCACTTCCTTCTCCACATGAATCAGATCACCGCCCTCTTAAGAGAGACATTGCTTCCAGCCCCATCTCAACCCATGAGGAGACAAAGAAGTTTGCCTTCCCCTGACCATGTGGGCACCTTCATTTTTGACTTCTATCTTCCAGAACTGTGACAAAATCACATTTTGTTATTGTTTATGAGCCGCCCAGTCCATGATCATTCTTACAGCAGGCTGAGCACATTAAGGCAGAAATGGAGGTGGAGCTGTTGAACGTATTTTCAGGAATGAAAGCTGAAAGAAAATGGGATGGAATATATTGATAATTTGTGTTAGCTGGTCTTCCCTGCCCCCCAGGATAGAAACAAAAGCATGAAAAAAGATTTATTTTTAATGATACTGATGCTTTATCAATTCACTCTTACCTTATTTCTTTACTAAGTTCCACTTTAGATTGAAGAAAACTCTACTCATATTGTCACTAGAGTGTTTTGAACACTAAGATCTTTTTTTAATTGGAGGATGATTGCTTTACAAATTGTGTTAGTTTCTGCTACACAACGTGAATCAGCTACATGTACGTGAGTCCTCTCCCTCTTGAGCCACCCGTCTACCCCCATCCCACCCCTCTAGGTCATCACAGAGCACTGAGCTGGGCTCTCCGTGTTATATGGCTGCCATTACCTAGCTATTTCACACACGGTAGTATATATATGTCAGCCCTACTCTTTCCATTTGTCCCACTCTCTTCTTCCTCCACTGTGTCCATAATTCTGTTCTCTACATTTGCGTCTCTTTTCCTGCCCTGCAAATAGGTTCATCAGTACCATTTTCCTAGATTCTGTGTATATGTCACTCATTTGTGTCCAACTGTTTGAGACCCCCATGGACTGTAGCCCACAAGGCTTCCCTGTCCATGGGATTTCCCAGGCAAGAATACTGGAATGGGTTGCTATTTCTTTCTCCAAGGGCTCTTTCTGACCCAGGGATTGAACTTGGGTCTCCTGCACTGCAGGTAGAGTCTTTACTGCCTGAGCCATGTATGATATTTTTCTTTTTCTGACTTCACTCTGTAAAACGGTCCCTAGATTTATGCACCTCACTTCAACTGACTCAAATTTATTCCTTTTTAAGGCTAAGAGTCCATTGTATATATGTGCTACAGCTTCTTTATCTATTCATTTGTAGATGGACATCTAGGTTGCTTCCGTGTACTGGCTATTGTAAATAGTACTGCTATAAGTACTGTGTCTTTTTGAATTGTGATTTTCTCAGGGTACCCAGTAGTGGGGTTGCTCAGTCCACTAACTAGATCTTAAAGGTTTCCAACACACATGCAGAAAAGGTAATTATGTGAGGTGATAGAAATGTTCCACTAACCTTATTGTAGTAATCATTTCACAACATATATGTGTATCAAATCATTCTCATTGCACACCTTAAAATTCCACAATGTTACATGTCAATTAGATGGCAATAAAATCTGGATTTTTAAAAAAAGTATCTTTTGATACAAGAAATATTTAAGTTTGTTTGATGTTGATAGCTTATGGTGAACAGATTCATGATCTCCGAAGAAGAAAATTTAGCTTTGGGACAGAGAGCAGGCTTGTCCACGCAGGGTTCTTGTGTGGCAGTTTTATTACAGTGAAAAGGAGCAGAGAAAGCTTTTGACATAGACATCAGAAGAAGGAGGAGAGTGCCCCCCTCTCTAGTTTTTAAGCAAAGGAATTATATACTTTTTAATTAGTTATTCAGTTCAATTCAGTTCAGTCGCTCAGTCGTGTCTGAATCTTCGTGAGAATCGCAGCACGCCAGGCCTCCCTGTCCATCACCATCTCCTGGAGTTCACTCAGACTCACGTTCATCAAGTCCGTGATGCCATCCAGCCATCTCATCCTCGGTCATCCCCTTCTCCTCCTGTCCCCAATCCCTCCCAGCATCAGAGTCTTTTCCAATGAGTCAACTCTTCGCATGAGGTGGCCAAAGTCCTGGAGTTTCAGCTTCAGCATCATTCCTTCCAAAGAAATCCCAGGGCTGATCTCCTTCAGAATGGACTGGTTGGATGTCCTTGCAGTCCAAGGGACTCTCAAGAGTCTTCTCCAACAGCACAGTTCAAAAGCATCAATTCTTCGGTGCTCAGCCTTCTTCACAGTCCAACTCTCACATCCATACATGACCACAGGAAAAACTATNGCAAAGAGTTGGACACAACTGAGCGACTAAACTGAACTGAACAGACAAACTGGAGAAACTGTTAAAAGTAACAAACTTAATTCCTTCTACTATCCCTTTATAGAAAACATTCTGAAACCTACTCATTGCCATTCTTCCTGAGATCCTCTTACATTTATTTGTGGTCACCAGAACCAAACAGTATGGTTAGACTTACATATTAAAGAAAAATGTATTACATAAATAAATTTAAAAAATTATTAATGAAATCTTGGCCAATGAGAAATATTTCATTGATGTAGTTCTCATCTTTAATATCTTTAAGCCTCATGAAATAATCATTAAACATGTTGGCCTTTTATAAAAATGGCACAGTTCAGTTCAGTCGCTCAATTTTGTCCAACACTTTGTGACACCATGGACTGCAGCACACCAGGCTTCCCTGTCCATCATCAACTCCCAGAACTTATTCAAACTCATGTCCATCGAGTTGGTGGTGCCATCCAACCATCTCATCCTCTGTTGGCCCCTTCTCCTCCCACCTTCAGTCTTTTTCAGCATCAGGGTCCTTCCCAGTGAGTCAGTTCTTCGCATCAGGTGGCTAAAGTATTGGAGTTTCAACTTCAGCATCAGTCCTTCCAATGAATATTCAGGACTGATTTCCTTTAGGACTGACTTGTTGGATCTCCTTGCAGTCCAAGGGACTCTCAAGAGTCTTCTCCAACACCACAGTTCAAAAATACAGTTAGCATACACTAAATTATGCTTGCCAGATCATAATTAAACAGGCTTTGTTGGAGATTTTTTTTCTTGATTTATTGTAACACCTAACTTTTTATGTATTTTTTTTCACTTTTTAATTGACATATAGTTGATTTACAATGTTAATTATTGTTATATAGTAAGGTGGTTCAGTTATGCATACACATTTTTATATATTCTTTTCCATTATGGTTTGTTGTTTAGTCGCTAAGTCATGTCCAACTCTTTTGTGACCCCATTGACTGCATCACCCCAGCTCCCTTGTCCTCCACTATCTCCCAGAGTTTGCTCACACTCATATCCATTGAGTCAGTGGTACATGCAACCATCTTATACACTGTTTCCCACTTCTCCTCCTGCCCTCAATCTTTCCCAACAACAAGGTCTTTTCCAATGAGTCAGCTCTTCACATTAAGGTGGCCAAAGTATTGAAGCTTCAGCTTCAGCATCAGTCCTTCCAATGAATATTCGGGGTTGATTTCCTTTAGGATTGACTGGTTTGTAGTCCAAGGGACTCTCGAAAGTCTTCTCCAACACCACAGTTCAAAAGCATCAATTTTTAGTGCTCAGCCTTCTTTACAGTCCAACTCTCACATCCATACATGACTATCGGAAAAATCATAGATTTGACTATATGGACCTTTCTAGGCAAAGTGATGTCTCTGCTTTCTAATATGCTGTTTGTTACAGTTTGTCTTCCAAGGAGCAAGCATCTTTTTAAATTTCGTGGCTGGAGCCTTCATCTGCAGTGATTGTGGAGCCCAAGGGGGCGGGGAGGAATCTGTCACTGTTTCCACATTTTCCCATCTATTTGCCATGAAGTGATGGGACCAGATGACATGATCTTAAGTTTTTGAATGCTGAATTGTAAGCCAGCTTTTTCACTCTCATCAAGAGGCTCTTTAGTTCTTCTTCTCTTTCTGCCATTGGAGTGGTGTAATCTGCATGTTTGAGGCTGTTGTTATTTCTCCCGGAAATCTTAATTTCAGTTTGCGCTTCATCCAGCCTGGCATTTCGCATGATGTACTCTGCATAGAAGTTAAATAAGCAGGGTGACAGTATACAGCCTTGACATACTCCTTTCCCAATTTCGAACCAGTCTGTTGTTACATGTCTGGGTCTAACAATTGCTTCTCGTCCTGCATAAAGGTTTTTCAGGAGATAGGTCA
>SJYV01041763.1:177883-215598 GCA_006410875.1 Neotragus pygmaeus
AGGACTGATTTCCTTTAGGACTGACTTGTTGGATCTCCTTGCAGTCCAAGGGACTCTCAAGAGTCTTCTCCAACACCACAGTTCAAAAATACAGTTAGCATACACTAAATTATGCTTGCCAGATCATAATTAAACAGGCTTTGTTGGAGATTTTTTTTCTTGATTTATTGTAACACCTAACTTTTTATGTATTTTTTTTTTCACTTTTTAATTGACATATAGTTGATTTACAATGTTAATTACTGTTATATAGTAAGGTGGTTCAGTTATGCATACACATTTTTATATATTCTTTTCCATTATGGTTTGTTGTTTAGTCGCTAAGTCATGTCCAACTCTTTTGTGACCCCATTGACTGCATCACCCCAGCTCCCTTGTCCTCCACTATCTCCCAGAGTTTGCTCACACTCATATCCATTGAGTCAGTGGTACATGCAACCATCTTATACACTGTTTCCCACTTCTCCTCCTGCCCTCAATCTTTCCCAACATCAAGGTCTTTTCCAATGAGTCAGCTCTTCACATCAAGGTGGCCAAAGTATTGAAGCTTCAGCTTCAGCATCAGTCCTTCCAATGAATATTCGGGGTTGATTTCCTTTAGGATTGACTGGTTTGTAGTCCAAGGGACTCTCGAAAGTCTTCTCCAACACCACAGTTCAAAAGCATCAATTTTTAGTGCTCAGCCTTCTTTACAGTCCAACTCTCACATCCATACATGACTATCGGAAAAATCATAGATTTGACTATATGGACCTTTCTAGGCAAAGTGATGTCTCTGCTTTCTAATATGCTGTTTGTTACAGTTTGTCTTCCAAGGAGCAAGCATCTTTTTAAATTTCGTGGCTGGAGCCTTCATCTGCAGTGATTGTGGAGCCCAAGGGGGTGGGGGGGAATCTGTCACTGTTTCCACATTTTCCCATCTATTTGCCATGAAGTGATGGGACCAGATGACATGATCTTAAGTTTTTGAATGCTGAATTGTAAGCCAGCTTTTTCACTCTCATCAAGAGGCTCTTTAGTTCTTCTTCTCTTTCTGCCATTGGAGTGGTGTAATCTGCATGTTTGAGGCTGTTGTTATTTCTCCCGGAAATCTTAATTTCAGTTTGCGCTTCATCCAGCCTGGCATTTCGCATGATGTACTCTGCATAGAAGTTAAATAAGCAGGGTGACAGTATACAGCCTTGACATACTCCTTTCCCAATTTCGAACCAGTCTGTTGTTACATGTCTGGGTCTAACAATTGCTTCTCGTCCTGCATAAAGGTTTTTCAGGAGATAGGTCATGTGGTCTGGTATTCTCATCTCAAGAATTTTCCACAGTTTGTTGGTATCCTTACAATGACAGGCTTTAGTGTAGTCAATGAAGTAGATGTTTTCTGGAATTCCTTTGCTTTCTCTATGATCTCACAAATGTTGGCAGTCTGATCTCTGGTTCCTTTGCCTTTTCTAAATCCAGTTTGCACATCTGGAATTTCTCTTGCTTACTTACTTCTGAAGCCTAGCTTGAAGCATTTTGAGCATTACTTTGCTAGCATATGGTTTATAATAGAATTATTGAATATAGTTCTCCGTGGTGTACAGTAGGACCTTATTGTTTATCCACTCTCTATATAAAAGCTTATATCTGATAACACCAACCTCCCACTCCATTCCTCCCCAATCCTCTCTCCCTTGGCAACCACCAATCTTTCTCTACATTTGTGATGCTGTGTCATAGGTAGATTCATTTGTGTCACACTTTAGATTTCACATATGTAATATCATATGGTATTTATCTTTTTCTGACTTACTTCACTTGGTATGATGATCTCTATTTGCATTCATGTTGCTGCAAACGACATTATTTCATTATTTTTACAACTGAGTATATTGTATATTTGTAGCATATCTTCTTTATTCATCTGTTGATGGACATTTAGTTTGTTTCCATGTCTTGTCTATTGTGAATAGTGTGACTATGAACATAGAGGTGCAAGCTATCTTTTTGAATTATAGTTTTGTCTGGATATATACCCAGGAGTGGGTTTGTTAGGTCACATGGTAATTCTATTATCGGATTTCTGAAGAACCTTTATACTGTTTTCCACAGCAGCTGTGGGTTCCCTTTTGCTCACATCCTCTCTAGCATTTGTTATTTGTAGATGTTTTAATGACAGCCATTATGACTGATGTGAGATGATATCTCACTGTCACTTTGATTTGCATTTCTCTAACTATTTGGAAGGAATGATGCTAAAGCTGAAACTCCAGTACTTTGGCCACCTCATGCGAAGAGTTGACTCATTGGAAAAAGACTCTGATGCTGGGAGGGGTTGGGGGCAGGAGGAGAAGGGGACGACAGAGGATGAGATGGCTGCATGGCATCACAGACTCGATGGACGTGAGTCTGAGTGAACTCTGGGAGTTGGGGATGGACAGGGAGGCCTGGCATGCTGCGATTCATGGGGTTGCAAAGAGTTGGACATGACTGAGTGACTGAACAATTAGCTACATTGATCATCTTTGTCTCTTAGCTATCTATATGATTTCTTTGGAGAAATGTCTGTTTAGGTCTGTACATTTTTAGATAGGGCTTTTTTTTTTTAGTCATTCAACTGTCTGAGCTATTTGTGTATTTTGGAAANAATTAGCTACATTGATCATCTTTGTCTCTTAGCTATCTATATGATTTCTTTGGAGAAATGTCTGTTTAGGTCTGTACATTTTTAGATAGGGCTTTTTTTTTTTAGTCATTCAACTGTCTGAGCTATTTGTGTATTTTGGAAATCAAGCCTTTGCTGGTTGCATCATATGCAAATATTTTCTCCCATTCTGTAGGTTGTCTTTTCATTTTGTTTATGGTTTCCTCTAGAGTGCAAAAGCTTGTGAATTTGATTAGATCTCTCTCTTTTTTTTTTTTTAAATTTCTATTGCCTTGGGATACTGACCTAAGAAAACCTATGTATGATTTACATCAGAAAATGTTTTGCTTATGTTCTCTTCTAGGAGTTTTATGGTGTCATGTCTTAGGTTTAAGTCTTTAAGCCATTTTGATTTGTGTGTGTGTGTGTGTATGGTAAGAGGATGTGTTGTAACTTTGATTTGCATGTGGCTGTCCAACTTTTCCGGTGCCACTTGCTGAAGAGACTTTTTCCTTTTTGTATATTTTTGCCTCCTTTGGTAAAGATTTTGACCATAGCTATGTGGGTTTATTTCTGAGCTCTCTATTCTGTTCCATTGATCCATATGTCTGTTTTTGTGCCAATATCATGCTATTTCAATTACTGTAATTTTATAATGTAGTCTGACGTTTGGAAGGGTTATGTCTCTTGCCTTGTTCTTTCTCTTCAGGGTTGCTTTGGTAACTCTGGGTCTTTTCCACAGGAATTTTAGGAATATTTGTTCTCGTTCTGTGAAAATATCATGGGTAATTTGATAGGGATCACATTAAATCTGCAGATTGCTTTGGGCACTATGGCCATTTTAACAATATTAATTCTTTCAATATAAGTGCTTGGAGATACCTTTCCAGTTCTTTGGATTATCTTCAGTTTTCTTTTTATATAAGTCTTTCACCTCATTGGTCAGGTTTATTCTTAAGAATTTTATTTTGGGGGTGCAGTTTTTAAAAGTATTTTTTTTATGTTCCCTTTCTAATATTTTAACTTCTATATGTTAATTTTTATCCTGCTACATTGCTGAATTTATCAGTTTTAGTAGTTTCTGCATGGGCTGTTTAGGGTTTGCTGTACATAGTATCATATCATCTGCATATAATGACAATTTTACCACTTCTCTTCCAGTCTGGAAACCTTGTCTTTGTCTGACTGCTGTGACTAGGACTTCCAGTACTGTGTTGAATAGAAGAGGGGATGGGGCATCCTTGTCTTGTTCCAGACTTTAGGGGGAAGTCTTTCAACTTTTCACAACTGAGTATTATATAGGCTGTGGGTCTTTCATAAATAGCTTTTATTATCTTGAGATACGTTCCCACTGTACCTACTTTGGTCAAGGTTTTTATCATAAATGGATGTTGGATCTTGTCAAACGCTTTTTCTGCATTTAGATGATCACATGGTTTTAGCCTTTTATTTATGTGGTGCATCATATTGATTACTCTGTGTATATTGAACAATGCTAGTGAGATGAGTACCACTTGTTCATGGTGTATGATCCTTTATATATGTTATTGATTTGGCTTGCTAATATTTTATTGAGAATTTTTGCATTTATACTCAAAGATATTGGCCTGTAATTTTCTTCTTTGGTGATGTCTTTGTCTGGTTTTGATATTAGAGTCATGGTGGTTTCATAGAATGTCTTTGGGAGTGTTCCCTCCTCTTCAGTTTTTTGGATGAGTTTGGGAAGGATAAGTTCTTTGTATGCTTGGTAGAGTTCACCTATGAAACCATCTGGTCCTGGACTTTTGTTTGTAGGGAGTTTTTAGATTACAGGTTCTATTTCATTTTTAGTGATTGGTCTATTCAAATTACCTATTATTGATTCATTTTGATGGACTGTATGTTTCTAGATTCTTGTCCATTTCTTCTAGGTCACTGAACTTTTTAATAATTGTTCATAGTATTCCCTTGTAGTTTTTTGTGTTTCCGAAGTATCATTGCTCTGTCTCCTTTTTCATTTCTTATTTTATTTGGGTAATCTCTTTCCTTCTTGGTTAGTCTGGTGAGAGGTTTGTACATCTTGTTTATCATTTAAAAGAACTAGCTCTTTGTTTTATTGATTTTCTCTTGTTCTTTTAATATATATTTTATTCCTTCTCTGATCTTTATTATTTCTTCCTTTTTCTGTCTTTAGGTTTTGTTTGTCCTCTTTCTAATTCCTTTAAGTGGTAGGTTAGGTTTAACAGGCATTGTTAACTCCATTTTACAGGTGAGAAAACAGAAACTTTAAAGGATGAAAAGAATTGTTTAAATGTCTTATGCATGTCTGACAGTTTCCAACCATCAGTTCTGTAATTCTAACAGGTCTAAAGTGAAAGGTCTTTTCTAATCCACAGACTTGCATATGACATTTAAGTTAGTCATGTATTCATTAAAGCCACTGTTTCTCACCTATAAAGTAGAGATTCTAATTTCTATCTCATAAAGCAGGTAAGATAGTGCCTATGGTGAAAAATGAAATCCAATATTAATATTTGTGTTTTAGCATCCCTTTCTTATATCAGTATATTTTACTATGTGATTTATTCTTTAAATTTTTCCTGATTACATTCTCTTTAGAACTACTTTTATTTCTACTTCTAACACAATAATGTAGAATTATATATTTGCTACTTTTGTTTATCTGAGGCATCACTTTAGCTACTGATAAGACAGTTTCTTTCACATTACATTTGCCAAAGATTGATACCTCACTCTAATAATTATGGTTCAAGCTGGACTGAGGAGTTTTTTTCCCCCAACAGAATACATTCAAAGGTGAGATATGTTCAAATAAGAACAATATTACATTCAGTATAGAAATTGTTTTCCTAGTTAAACTTGCCAAGCTGCTTCTAGAAAATAATTATATTGGCCTGTCAGTTTGCTTCTGAATAAATCTTTGTAGTGTTTTTATTTCTTTGGTGGATATATTGCATATAATAGATGCAAGAACACATCTCTAAAAATTATTCTTTTCTAACCAGCAGAATCTTCCTCCATGAGTGTAGAAATTTTCAACTGTTCCTTCACTAGTTATGTTTCAAAATGAATATAAAATTTAGCCTTCATTTGAAGATATAGAAACTAGATATTTGAAGGTAACATTAGAAAATATTACTATATTCACAACAATTTACAAGGCAGAGAATGTATGTCTTTAGAAATGGGTCATGCCAACAAGATGAAAATGTATTCAGATTAGAAACAGTATCATTCTCATGGTTTTCACTGTGTCATACCTGAAGTTCAGCCACAGTGAAGAGAGTGGTACCAAGGTACCAAGTATTCTGGCTTGGAGAATTCCATGGACTATAGTCCATGGGGTTGCAAAGAGTTGGACATGACTGAGCGACTTTCATTTCACTTCACTTCCCAAGGTGAGAAGGTTTAGAGATCATTTCCTTCCCACACCAGCCACAGTTCTCAGTCTTAGAAGTAACCGGGGGCCAAGCTAGGGGGCACACAGAAGTTCTTTGCATTTTAGACAGAAATGTGTACAATGTGTATGTTAGTTGGACACCAATCTTTAAAGTCTAACCTCTAAGCTCCTCTTGGGATCTAAAGACAATATTATACTTTCAAGTTTGATTTAAAGTAAGCTAAGAACCCATTTCCTATATTTCTATAAACCTCTCCAAGAGCACTGTCATAAGATAGAAATCACATATTCTGTATATATCATTTCATATTTGACATAAATCAATGGTTTGGCAATATAATAATAAACATTCCCCATTGTGATATCATTTTTTTAGGTTGTTCAATATAAACTATGCTTAAGTTACTATAGTTCTGTTTTTAAATGTTTATATTTAATGCAAAGGGGTATTCTTAAAAAATAGTACTGAGCTTTCTTCATTAATGTGATTATGAACATTCTAATTAAAATATGTAGGTTTCAATTTTGTTTTATTCTGAGAGTTTTCTGATACTTACAATTCTAAATATT
The DNA here is from genome assembly GCA_006410875.1 of Neotragus pygmaeus. NCBI lineage: Eukaryota > Metazoa > Chordata > Mammalia > Artiodactyla > Bovidae > Neotragus > Neotragus pygmaeus. The sequence continues at coordinate 184,474 of SJYV01041763.1, forward strand.
TCCCTACAATGAGAGTTAACAATATTTAAACAGAAAATTTGACATTTATTTTACTGGTTAATGCCTATCTTTTTATATCATAATATTGTTCCTGACATTTTTCTAGTCTAATATATGGAGTTTCAGGTATATAATGTCAAGATCATTATTCCTATAAATGCTATCTAGTGAAAATGTGAATAATCTTACAAAGACATTTAAAAATCAGTAAAAAAAAAAAAAACAAAAACAAAAAAACATACCTTATAGGAAGCTAAGATTTATGTAGTTGAAGTCCAGGGCNTTTTTTTTTTTTCCTAAACGGTTCATTCTTGGGACTGACATGAATAGACTCTCTTCTCTCTGGAACTCGGGTACAGATTCCAGCAGGGGTCACTGTTCCCCGATTTGGCACCAGGCAGCATCTGGAAGCCACTGGCTTTGTGTAATTGGGTAAAAAACATTTATCAAGCGCGGCAGTTTGCATTATTTAACTTACATCCTCATCCACTCGTTTATATGTACTAGTGTAGTCACTAGTGAAGTCGCGCAGTCGTGTCCGACTCTTTGCGGCCCCATGGACTATAGGCTACTATAGCCTACCAGGCTCCTCTGTCCATGGGATTTTCCAGGCAATAGTACCGGAGTGGGTTGCCATTTCCTTCTCCAGGGGATCTTTCCGACCCAGGGGTCGAACGAACCCGGATCTCCCGCATTGTAGACAGACGTTTTACCGTCTGAACCACCAGGGAAATCCATTTATATGTATGGTACATATTTATTAAGCTTCTCCCAATTTCCAGACACTGATATGGGCCAGATAAACTAATAAATGTAGTGTCAGGTGTTGATAAAGCGCTATGAAGCAAAAAATAAACTGAGTGAGGGGTGAAGCCTGATATTTAGAAGGAGTAGCCCAGGAGGGCCTCTCTGAAATGGTGACATCTGAGCAGAGACCTGCACGGAGTAAGGGAGCAAGACAGGGAAAGAACATTCTGGAGGATCCTGAGAAGAGCAGGTGCTTGAGATGGGAATAGGGTTCGTGGGTCTAAAAACAGCCAAGAGGCGCCCACGTCCAGAGTGTGGTGAGCAGGGGACGAGGGCAGGGCGACCAGACTGGTCGTGTAGGGCCTTTGGGGGCCGTGATGAGACCCCGGGTTCTTTCCTGTGTGTATGGGGGAGCTGTCAGTGGTTCTCAACCTGAGCTCCTCCTCAGCATCATCTGAGGAGCCCCAGTGCCTGTGCCTCCCTAGACCCAGATTCAGCATTCTGGGGTTGTAGCCTGGGCATCTGGGGTTTTTTTCTAATCACAACAGGGAGTATCGATAACAGAGGCTGACACACAGCTTTCGCTATCATGCAAGAGCACAATAGAAGCTGTCAAACAAGGTGGAAACACTCTGCTTCTGTGTGCCTTTCAGGAACAACTTTGGAGCTAGTGAATGTATGGAAGCGTGGTGTGGGTCACTGAAGACAGCTATTCAAAACTATGAACTTGAAGCTGGAACTCCTGTCTCCCATCAACACTAGTGAATCTTTCCTGGGGAAAATGCAACTTCTAAAGCACCGTGAGTCACTCGAAGGTGTGTGATGACCAGTGCGGAAAGCCGGGTGGTACAGCTGAAACACGGGCATGTGTCCGTTTCTGTAAATATGTCAGGTGTGTTTAGATGTAAACTCTCCAAGGCATGATTCCGATTTCCTTGGTGCTGTTAGAATAGATTATGGGGTTGGTATGGTATTTAGTGATTGAGTGCGTGTGAAGCCTTTTGACTGGTCTTTGAAATTTCTATCTTGTTGCAATTTTAAAAATTTTCAAAGAATGGTGGACCCTAAACAATGTGGTTTTAGCAGCAGAGCTAGGAAACAGCACTGCGGGAGCCCTTCCTTTGTTCTTCAGTAAACAGTGGTGCGAGGCTTTCAGATTACCGTTCCCTTAGTCAGTAGCTCGGCAAGATTGTGTGCAGAGTGGCCGGCCACCTGCTATCCCAAGTTTATTTTGACAAGATAGAGGTGAGGCACCCAGATAGTCTTCTCACCAGAGATTTGGGTGCATGAAATCTGCCCTCACCCACCTGCATCAAAATGACTGTCCAAACACAATCCATCTTGAATACTCTGTACTAATGTAGTATATTTTTTAATTAGCTTTTTAAATCAAATCAGTACCTGCAGCCTAAAAAGGCAAAGATCTCTACAAGACTTGTTTTGCAAAATAGCAATCCACCATTTTCCATCCCCCAGCCAACTTTCACTCTCTAGAGGCACTGCTTTGAACCGTTTCAAACAGTCTGAGGGGTTATCTCCAAATAGCATGCTTACATAATACTTGCTGGTTTCTCAGTTGTCAACTGTATCTATTAGCTTCCTACTGTAGACCAAAGGGATTTAGCCCTTCTTCACAGACCCTGATGCTGGGAAAGATTGAGGGCAGGAGGAGAAGGGAGCAACAGAGGATGAGATGGTTGGATGGCATCACCAACTCAATGGACATGAGTGTGGGCAAGCTCCAGGAGATGGTAAAGGACAGGGAAGCCTGGTGTGCTGCAGTCAATGGGGTAGAATAGGNGGCAGGAGGAGAAGGGAGCAACAGAGGATGAGATGGTTGGATGGCATCACCAACTCAATGGACATGAGTGTGGGCAAGCTCCAGGAGATGGTAAAGGACAGGGAAGCCTGGTGTGCTGCAGTCAATGGGGTAGAATAGGATCAGACATGACTGAGCGACTGAACAACATCTCACATACCTTGCCATTTGCACCAGCTGCAAATGTACACTTGTATCCACCCAATACAGGTTTAGAGTAATTTTAGTTAGGTTAATATTTAGTTAGATTTATTTATTATTATATTAGATTTATTTAGTTAGATTAATATTGATATTCCAGGACTTCCCTGGTGGCTCAGATGGTAAAGCGTCTGCCTACAATGCGGGAGACCTGGGTTCGATCCCTGGGTTGGGAAGACCCTCTGGAGGAGGAAATGGCAACCCACTTGAGTAGTCTTGCCTGGAAAATCCCATGGACAGAGGAGCATGGTAGCTTACAGTCCACAGGGCTGCAAAGAGCTGGACGTGACTAAGCGACTTCACTTTCTTTCTTTCTTTCTTTCTTTCTTTCTTTCTTTCCTTCAATATTCCCCATCACATTATTATGCTCATGTAAATGCTATTTTCACATAAGCTACCTAGTGTACTAAAACTAGTTTTTACTTCTCTGCACAATACCATAGTTTTGTTTCCCTGGAGTTAATATTCTTTTAAAAATTTGCTTTCTTTTTTTATATATTTTTACTAATTCAGCCTCCAAATCTTCCTTGGTTTAGTAAATCGCCTCTCAAAATGGTCAGATATACTAAACGTTCTATCAACTTCATCATCCTAAAGAGGTTTCTTCTGGAAGCTTCTGAAGAATTCCAATTTGGAAGACAGAGCCTTTTAAAAGTATCTTGGGGTCCTCTTTGCCTCTATGCTTTGTCACCTCCTATATTGTGTATCCCATGTCTTTTTGTTTTGTTTTCTTGATTTATTGCTTTTTTTTGTGTGTGTGGGGGGGGAACTTTTCTGTATAGCTTGCTGAGGAATGAAACACGGAAGGGAGATTTTTTTCCTAAGGTCTTGAGTGAAAACATTTTTATTCTACTCTCCCATTTGATTGACACTGAGCTGGGTGTAGAATTCCAGTTGAAAGCCATTTTCCCTGGGAACTTTGAAAGCATTCCTCCATTTGAGCTTTCAGTGTTGCTATTGCAAAGCCCAAGCCATCCTGGTTATTGATCATTTGTATGAAAACATGTTTCTCTTTAGAAGGTTGTAGAGGAGCAGCAGCAGCAGAATCATCTCTTGGATTCTGGTAATTTGAAATTTCATGGTGATGTATATGGCTGCAGCGTCCATTTATAGCCATTATGCTGGCCGCTCAGTGGGCCCTTTTTATGTGAAAACTCCTGTCCTTGGGTTCTGGAATTTTCATTATCTCCCTTCCACTGCTTCCTCTGTGTGTGGATGCGTGCTCAGTCATGTCCAACTCTTTGTGACCATTAACTGTAGCCCACCAGGCTCCTCTGAGCATGGAATTTTCCAGGCAAGAATACTGGAGTGGGTTGTCATTTCCTTCTCCAGGGGATCTTCCCGACCCAGGGATTGAACCCACATTGCTTCCTCTAGAACCCCCATTATTTAGATGCTATTCCTTCTTGACCAGGCTCTAATTTTCTTATCATGTCTTTCTTATCCTTTCTCTCCTCTCCCTCCTACTTTTTTTTATTGTTTTACTTTTGAAAAATCCTCAGTTTANCATTGCTTCCTCTAGAACCCCCATTATTTAGATGCTATTCCTTCTTGACCAGGCTCTAATTTTCTTATCATGTCTTTCTTATCCTTTCTCTCCTCTCCCTCCTACTTTTTTTTATTGTTTTACTTTTGAAAAATCCTCAGTTTATTTTCCAAATTCCCTATTTATTTTTTCTTGATTCCTACCAGCTTTGATTCGAAGAGTCATTTTAATTATCTAAACTATTTTTGATGGTCTCCAGCACTGTCTTTCCTGATGGCAGTGTCTTCTCTCCTAGCTTTTAGACTATGCCCATGGGTATTTTGAAGAATTCTCCCCTTGTCTAGTCTCTGGTCCCTCCATGCTGCTGCTGCTGCTGCTGCTAAGTNTGGAGTTTCAGGTATATAATGTCAAGATCATTATTCCTATAAATGCTATCTAGTGAAAATGTGAATAATCTTACAAAGACATTTAAAAATCAGTAAAAAAAAAAAAACAAAAACAAAAAAACATACCTTATAGGAAGCTAAGATTTATGTAGTTGAAGTCCAGGGCAAGTAGTATTAGTATTTAACATTTTTTCTGGGAGGCATTTCCAATATTTCTTTCCATAAAAATTTGCTTTCTAAATGTATTTTCTCTGGAGGAAATTGCCTCTTAAAAATAGAATGAGATGAATAAACTAATATTTGTTGCATATTTATTAACATCATGTGCTCTGTCAGATGTTTCTTAAACATTATTTTATTCAGTCCTTAACGGGGTGTTCTAGAGTTCTACAATAAGTAACATGCTCAAGGTCACAGAAATAATAATATAGCAAAGCATATNATATTTGTTGCATATTTATTAACATCATGTGCTCTGTCAGATGTTTCTTAAACATTATTTTATTCAGTCCTTAACGGGGTGTTCTAGAGTTCTACAATAAGTAACATGCTCAAGGTCACAGAAATAATAATATAGCAAAGCATATCTGATTTAGCCAGAAGAATGTGGGTAGGAGCAAAGTCTAATCAGCTGGGGACTTGAACTGTGAGTTTTTGTAGGTCTGATAATGCATATAGTGATTTTTCAGGAAGATGTTTTTGAAAGGGATTTATAAAGTATTTGGGGATAAAATGTCATGATACCTATGGCAATGGAATCTGGAGGAAGGGGCACTGTGAAACTCCCCAGGACAATCCCTCAGGACCAGGGAGAGACCCAACAATGGCCATTTCTCAGCCTTGCTGAAGTATCAGGTATAGGAGTGAGGTTATTTTGGACATTCTAGCCCCAGAGAACTCTGTGGAATGCAACTGCCAGAGTAAACCCCACTCATCTACATGAAGGAGCAAGCCCAAAGAACTGTGGTAAATGTTTTAGGCAATTAAATATTGGGGTTAATTCATGTTGCAGCACTAGAGATCTCAAACAGACATTGGTATATGGAAGTGAGATGCTGCCACAACCAAATAGGTGGCGCTGATTTAGGGATATCAACAAGTAGACACTGGAAAGATGGTAAAGAGGCTGTTAGCGCTGGTGTAAAAGCAGTGAAGCCATTGTCACTGGACACAGGGAGACATTTATGCACTGTTGCAACGATGAGGAACAGTGTCATGCGTGAGCACATGGGAACTAAAACATGTGATCAACCTATGGGTCTAATCAGCAAGATTCCCAGGCAGAATGTCAAAGTCTGCAGGACTTTGTTAGAGAAAAATAAGTGAAAAAAATAAAATTTTAAAGCAGATTTCAGAGGACATAGAGAGGGCAGTCTCAAATGCAAACTAGTACAGCCACTATGGAAAACAGTGTGGAGATTCCTTAAAAAATTGTAAATAGAACTGCCTTATGACCCGGCAATCCCACTGCTGGGCATACACACTGAGGAAACCAGAATTGAAAGAGACACATGTACCCCAATGTTCATTGCAGCAGTTTATAATAGCCAGGACATGGAAACAACCTAGATGTCCATCAGCAGATGAATGGATAAGAAAGCAGTGGTACATATACACAATGGAGTATGACTCAGCCATTAGAAAGAATACATTTGAATCAGTTCTAATGAGATGGATGAAACTGGAGCCTATTATACAGAGTGAAGTAAGCCAGAAAGAAAAACACCAATACAGCATACTGACACATATATATGGAATTTCGAAAGATAGTAATGATGACCCTGTATGTGAGACAACAAAAGAGACACAGACATATAGAATGGACTTTTGGCCTCTGAGGGAGAGGGAGAGGGTGGGATGATTTGGGAGAATGGCATTGAAGCATGTATACTATCATGTAAGAAACGAGGCGCCAGTCTATGTTCGATGCAGGATGCTTGGGGCTGGTGCACGGGGATGATCCAGAGAGACAATGTGAGGTGGGAGATGGGAGGGGGATTCAGGATTGGGAGCTCGTATACACCTGTGGTGGATTCATGTTGATGTATGGCAAAACAAATACAGTATTGTAAAGTAGAATAAAGTAAAAAAAAAAAAAAACTTCAAATGTCTTATAGTATTAAGAAGTTATTGTACATTTATGATTTAATAAAGACTTCTAAAGGAAAAACAAAACAAAACAAAAAAGTAAGAAATCGTCTCCAGGTAAAAATAAAATCAAATTGGCCAAACAATTTTACAAAGACATTTTACATTTAAGGACTAAGCGAGACTTAAGGCTTAATAGAACTTTACAGGTTGTGGGGCCCATCCTGGGACCCCCACCCCTGGCCAGTGCACATGCAGTGGTCAGTGGAAGGCCACCTGACTGGCCTCTTTGTCCCTAGGCCTAGAGGTAACGATACAGTCTTTTACAAAGAGACAAACTAGATGATCAAACAAGAGAGAGCTTTATTTACAAATCGATTAGTAAATGTTCATTCCCACTAATGGGAAAGGAGGAAGACCAGGTCTGCTTCTTTGGAAATAGCTAGGTAGGATTCTATAATGTCATTTAAGTAAATTTCTTTATATAAAAACTAAACATAAATATGAATTTTATAAAAGTATAAATACTCATCAAATACTCATCTATGTGCAATTTTCCACTTTGCTTTTGTCCATGCAACTGAAAGGAAACCACAGCTTTATTTCCACCTGATTTATACCTCGATACTACTTTCCAATACTGGAGGACTTTTCCATGATGTTACTGCAAACTATTTATCCAGATGAAAGTCAAAAGTCCTCTCAGTTTGAGGAACTTTGCTTTTCCTTAACAGCAGTCCCAGGTGATTCATTACTTTTCTGAGATTATTTGTATTAGTTGGAGTGCAAATCCATAGTATTTGACACCTCTGTCCACTTTTACCTTTTATGAAGAATTATACCAAATTGATTGATATCTCTCTGGGGTGAAAACATTTTTCACAGAACATACCACTCCTACCATATAGATTACGCATATGTGTTTTTGTCTATCACTTACTTAAACCACTGCTTTACTTAAATACAGTGATTCTCTTATCAACTGCCTAGCAAACGGAATGGCTTACAACTTACATTTTCTTACAAGTATTATAACTCCTTCTATTTATGTAAAATGTATTCTGAAAGCTCCTTTTGTCCTTCAGAAATTTTATTCCTTTAAAGTTGATTTTGTGTGATATTTAAACTGTCTTTATCATAATGTAACATTTATTAGGACAAATATTAATAAGAGCTAAGCAGCCTATATATTTGTTTCTTTTAATGTTTCTAACATCTACATTACTTTTTTTACTGGAATATAGTTGCTTTATAATGTTAGTGCCTGCTCTATAATGAAGTATACATATGTCCCCTCCCTCTTGGGTCTCCTTTTCCTCCCCACCCCATCCCACCCCTCTAGGTCATCAAAGAGTACCAAGCGAGCTCCCTGTGTTTATAGCAGGTTCCCACTAGCTATCCATTTTACACAGGGTAGTGTGTATATGTCAATCCCAATCTCCCAGTTTGTCCCACCCTGCCTCGCATCCACATGTCCATTCGCTATGCCTGGGTCTCCATTTCTGCCTTGGAAATGGGTTCATCTGCACCATTTCTCTAGATTCCATATATATGCATTCACGTATGACATTTGCTTTTCTCTTTCTGACAACTTCATTCTATATGGATGTATGGACTCTGGGTCCATCCACGTCTCTACTAATGAATCTGTTTCATTCCTTTTAGTGGCTGAGTAATATTCCATTGTATATATGTACCAAATCTTTTTTATCCATTCATCTGTCACTGGATATTCAGGTTGTTAAGGAAATACTAGGGAAAAAACATCAAGATTTCCTTATCTAAGGTCCCAATCTTGAATTCAACATGTTTTACGAAATAATTACCGATCTTGTAACTGCCTGAGTTTAACTTCCAAGTTGCCGTTTGTTTCCTTCTGTTCATTCAAAGATCTCTGGAGCTTATGGATCTGATTCAGGAAATCATCAAGCTGAAAGCAAAATAGAAAAATGCTTCAGGTATGATGACTGAAGTAAGAAAATTTCTAAAAACAAGCTCTGTTTTTTATGTAACACATTCTTAGGCATAAAATTATTTTGTATATATGCATGAATACATAGTATTATTATTTTCAATTATAAAATGAGTTCACATATTTAATAATAAACATCCACATGGACTCTAGAATATTTGACAAATCTTTCTATCTTAGCATTCTTCTCTTGTTTCTAACATGGTTTCTACCTTGTTATTACCATGACTTTGCAAATGGTTCTGTTTTCATGTGTGTATTTATACATATATTTAAGTATAGTACATATGTGTGTGTGCATGCTAAGTTGTGTCTGATTCTTCATGATGTCATGGACTGCAGACTGCAAGACTCCTCTGTCCATGGGATTTCCCAGGCAAGAATACTGGAGTGAGTAGTCATTCCCTTCTCCAGGGGATCTTTCTAACCCAGGGATCGAATTCGTGTCTCTTGCATTTCCTGCACTGGCAGGTGGATTCTTTACCACTGCACCTCCTGGTAAGTTCATATATATAAGGAACAAAATGATACAAACAGAAATATCCTTCAAAATGTATTCTTTTAGTTGTTTTTAACTTACACATTTAAAAAATGGGTATTATGCTGTTTGTAATCATCTGATACTTTAACTGCTAAGACTCATCTACATGAGTGTCTCACTGTTTTACATGATTGTACTGCACAATAATGCTAAGACAGTAACCATTCTCTTGTTCATGAGTAGTAGACTGTTTGCAGCCTTGAGCTGCTGTGGACTTGTGTGTGTGTAACTCCTGATGTGTATGTGCAATGTAGTCTCTGAAGACATATGTAGGAGAATTGTCAGGTTATATTTTTTAATGTTGAATTTTATAAAAGTTAAAGCTAAAATGTCTCCCAAAACAGTTTACTAACTTACCCCCTAAAAGCAATTAGATGGTCTCCTGATTGTAAAATACTGGCAAAGATGTGCTCAATGTGAGATATTAAAACTTCTGCCAATCCTTGCTAGAGAAATGATGGTCAATACCTCTTTATATTTTTATTGGTGCAGTGTTTTTCTCTCATTCCTATTCAGGTCTTCTGCTCATGACTCTTATTTGGAGCTCTTTTTTTAACCTGTACATGTTTATGTTGTAATCTCGATACTAACCCTTTGTCAGTTGTAAGTGTTCCAAGTATCTTCATCAAGTATTATCAAATTTATAACTTATTTTTTCCACTTTATTTAAGAGAGCTTTGGGTGAATAAATGGTATTTTACTAAACATTTATCTATTTTCTTTTACAGTTGGGATGTATTTAATGATGCTAAAAATACTTCCCTATTCAAAGCTTAGAAAAATATTATTCTATATTGTCAACTAAAATTTGTTAAGGCTTTGTATTTGTCATTTAAGTCTTAGATCAAGATGGGATTAACTTTTCTATATGGTATAAGGTATTGTATTATTGATGCAATTTTTTTAATCCAAATAAGCACATTTTAATAGTCAGTTAATTAAGTTGTCAAGTTGTTAGCCTGAGTGGAGTTTCCATGGGGTAGGTTTTGGATAGTTTTAATGTTGTCTTTTCTTCACAAGATCTAGCAACCATATTCATCCAGTTGAAAATTTCAAAATCATCTCGACATTTTCATGGATATACAAACAACTTTAAGACAAAAATCTTACCTGTCCAAGAAGACTGCTGAGTTATGGCACTATAGTAAAATAAGGCCAGTATGATAATTTTGATTATTCTAATTTTATTAAATACAAAATCTTTCTTATTATGTACAGAATCAAAATACTGCTAAATATGAAAACTGATCCCAATTCTCTGATTCCTTGGCCAGTGTTATTCAAGTTAGAACATTTTAAACAGCAGAATTCAATAGAGTTGAGTTGGTATTATTATCTTCCATGAGTAAAAAGCTATTTCTTTTCATAACTTCATGGAGTAATACCATTCTATAAACCCTTTCCTATCAATTGTTTGTGCCCATTAAGTAAACATTGTTAGAGTATATCAAAATTAACTCTGAAATATTTTATTTCTGAACGTTAATCATTGAGACAATTTTAGTAATACCCACACTTTTTTGACATCCACGATTTTTAAGTTTATTTTCTTACCATAAAAGTTCTCTCTTATCTAACCTGTGCAGGTGTTTGTGGACTTCACTTTTTATTGTTTCTACTTTATATAAATGTTGAACCAGAAACTTTTTTTACAAATCTTTTACATTTCTCTAGTTCTCATTTTTCTGCAGTTACTGTAACATATATTTAATTTATTAAGCTCATGTTGGATTTAATCATTGTATTTTACTTGAAGTTATTCAAATCAATAGTGTTGTCTATTTTGTTAAGGAAATGTTACAGAAGTATTTATTAGAGTACAAATATCTATGTATTACTTAAAAGTTCTTACAAATTTTAGTTCAGTTCAATTGTTCAGTCATGTCCGACTGTGAACCCATGGATTGCAGCACGCCAGGCCTCTCTGTCCATCACCAACTCCTGGCACTTGCTCAAACTCATGTTCGTTGAGTCAGTGATGCCATCCAACCATCTCGTCCTCTGTCATCCCCTTCTCCTCCTGCCCTTAATCTTTCCCAGCATCAGGGTCTTTTCCAGTGAGTCAGTTCTTAGCGTCAGGTGGCCAAAGTATTGGAGTTCCAGCTTCAGCATTAGTCCTTCCAATGAAAATTCTAGTAGGCCCAGACTATTTAGCATATAGACTAAATTTGCCTCTTCAGATATAGTCTTACAACCAATTTCATTATTTAGGGAGGAATCAATGCTCAACATTCATGACTCATTAAATATTTTCTATCAGGATAAAAATTATAAGAATAATAGGCCAATAATGATTGACAATTATTATTCTGGACTATTAGATTATTTCACATTTTCATACCCTTCCAAATATCTACTTGGAAAAAAAATCTGTCTATTTGGCATTACCTGGGGCAATTCCCAGATGACCTAATGAATCAATGAGAAATCTTAATGAATCAATGAGAAATATTATCTTTTTGTATTTTTTTCAGTTTATAAATTTTCATCTTTTATTCTACCCTTTTGGACTTTAGGAATGCCAATGTGAAAATATATGGGAACTTACTGGAAAACTTAATTACAGGTAGGTATTATTAGATATTTAAGGAATATTTTGGTACAACTATGAATAAAGTGTTGAAGCTGAAACTTCAATACTTTGGCCACTTGATGCAAAGAGCTGACTCATTTGAAAAGACCCTGATGCTGGGAAAGTTTGAGGGGAGGAGGAGAAGGGGACAACAGAGGATGAGATGGTTGGATGGCATCACTGACTCAATAGACATGAGTTTGGGTAAACTCCGGGAGTTAGTGATGGACAGGGAGGCCTGGTGTGCTGTGGTTCATGGGATCACAAAGAGTCAGACACAACTGAGTGACTGAACTGAACAATAAAGAGCTTAAGTTATTTATTATATTTGAAACTGGGATAATCAGAATAAATTTGTAATGCAGTTTGGAAATGTATGCCAGAAGTCTTGACATTCATGTTTTTAAGAAGTTATCATGTATTGAAATGTCTGAAAAATAATATGAGACACACAAAAGCTCTTTTTGCTCAAATATTTTTCATTATGTTCATGAAAAAGTCAAATTGACCTGAATGGTTACTGAAAGTTTCATGTTTAATTATAGTTCATCGTTCTGATAGAACATTCTGCTGACATTAAAATGTTTAACTAGGCATCATAATGCTATTTCATGATATTTAACTTTGGGAAAAAAAGCTCACAATATTATGAGTAATGCATTACATTTCTCGTATGAAATAACATAGAAAGAAAAAATGATACAAAATACTGGTGGAAATGTTCTTCTAAATCTGTTAAATTTTTATAAAATTTACAATAAAAAATAACATTTAACTTTAAGGATGTTGAAAATACAATGGAAAATGTCCAATGTGGAATTCAGTCCTTACCTGAAAGACTTGGCTAGCCTCTGATACTAATCACATGTACTGTGCCGCTTCAGTCATGTCTGACTCTTTGCGACCCTATGGACTGTAACCCATCAGGTTTTTTTGTCCATGGGGATATTCTTGGCAAGAATACTGGAATAGGTTGCCATTTCCTCCTCCAGTGGATCTTCCTGACCCCAGGGATCAAACCCACATCTCTTATGTCTAATCACACATGTATGGTCAATTAATCTACAACAAAGGAGGCAAGGATATACGATGGAGAAAAGAATGTCTTCAATAAGTGGTTCTGGGAAAACTGGACAGCTGTATATAAAAGAATGAAATTAAAACATTCTCTAACACTGTGAATGCATGGAAAGTTGCTTCAGTTGTGTCTGACTCTTTGCCACCCTATGGGCCGTAGCCCACCAGGCTCCTCTGTCCATGGGATTCTCCCGGCAAGAATACTGGAGTGGGTTGCCACACCCTCCTCCAGGGGATCCTCCTGACTCAGAGATTGAACCCAGTTCTCTTAGTCTCCTACACTGGCAGATGGGTTCTTTACCACTAGTGTCACCTGGACTCAAAATGGATTAAAGCCCTAAATGTAAGACCAGATACTATAGAACCCTTAAAAGAAAACACAGGCAGAACCCTTTTTGACATAAATCACAGCAAGATCTTTTTTGATCCACCACTAAAAATAATAAAAGCAAAAATAAACAAATGGGATCTAGTTAAACTTACAAGTTTTTACATAGCAAAGGAAAAAAATAAGCAATAAAAACACAGCCCACAAAGTTGGAGAAAATATTTGCAAAAGATAAGACAGACAAGAGATTAATCTCCAAAATATAAAAACAGCTTATGTACCTCCAGAGCAAAAAAAATAAAAATGGACAGAAGATCTAAATAGACATTCCTCCAAAGAAGACATACAGATGGCCAAAAGGTAAGTACATGAAAAGATGCTCAAGATCTCTAATTATTAGAGAATACAAATCAAAACTACAATGAGGCATCACCTACTATTCAAAATGGCCATCATCAAAAATTCTACCAACACTAAATGCTGGAGAGGGTGTAGAGCAAAGGGAACCCCCTTGTACTGTTGATGGAAATGTAAACTGGTGCAGCCACTATGGTGATCAGAATGGAGGTTCCTTAAGAAACTAAAAATGGAGCTACCATCTGATCCAACAATCCCACTCTCAGGTGTATATCCAGAGAAAACCATACTTTGAAAAGAAACATGCACTCCAGTGTTCACTGCAGCACTAAGTACAATAATCAAGACATGGAAGTAACCTAAATGTCTGTAGACAGACTAATGGATAAATAAGATGTGGTACATATATACAATGGAGTATTACTGAGGCATAAAAAGGAGTTAAATAATGCCATTTGCAGCAATATGGATTGATCGAGAGATGACCATTTTAAGTGAAGTAAGAGAAAGACAACTATCCTATGAAAAATGATATCTGAATATCTGAAAAATGATTCCACATACAAATGTTTCTACTACAAATGAACTTATTTACAAGATAAAAAGACAGTCCTAGAAAACACACTTAAGGTTACCAAAGGGGGCAGGGATAAATTAGGTTGTAATTAATATATTTATACTATTATATATAAAATAGATAATCAACCATGACCTACTGTATAGCACAGGGAACTCTACTCTGTAGAACCTATATGGGAAAAGAATCTGAAAAAGAACAGATTAGATATATGTATATGTGTAACTGAGTCACTTTGCAGTATACCAGAAACAGAACATTTAAGTCAAATATGCTCCAGTATAAGATTTTTTAAAAAAAGCAAAAACAACCTAATTAAAAAACAAAATCTCTATCAAATAAAAGTTACAGAAGTTGTTTTCCTCATTCACAGTTATAAATTCTGATATTAAATAAAGAATGAACTGTTGATGAAATCTCTCAGAGACTGTGAGCTTCTTGAAACTGGCTGGCACACACACACTCTCACTCACTCACTCTCACTCTCTCTCTCTCTCTCTTTCTCTGTCCCCACTTGTGCACCAGACCCCATCCTCTTTCACCTACTCAAGGACACACATACTTTCATCAGTACAGGGTGCTCTCTCAAATATTATCCTGTTTTTTTTCTCTATTTGATCATTCCCATCAGGGACTTTGTATTCACTGTTCCTTCTTCCTGGAACCTCTGTTCAATAGTTATCTGGATGATTAACTTTCATTAACATCTTCCATGTATTTATTTAAATCTGAGGCCAGACATCATATTTAATATTGTAGCCTACACTGCTTTTTTTCCCCAGGAGTCATATGATTTATATATGAATTGTCTTGGTCTCTTTCCACTGGAATGAAAATTCTTGCAAAAAGGGTATTCATTTTATTCATGTATAGATTTCAAGTGCTTATAATAGTGTTTGCATGTATAAAAAGAAGAATAAATGGATGCTGGGTAGGCTAAGTCAACAGATGCCCTTCTACTTTTGTTAAATGTCTTTGCCAAGAAAGACCATAATTTGCAAATTCTACAGCCATGGTGTCCTGAAACTTCCATATGCCAGATAAATTCAGTTCAATATTTATTCCTGAGTACATAATAACTGCATTGTTCCAATTGCTTCTCTGGTAAGGCCCCAACCAGTCTGGCTGAAATCTGGGTAGATTCCCAAAAATTTATGATTCAAGAAAAATATGCTTAAACCATGTATATAAGCTTGATCAAAATGGCAATATAATAAAGTGTGGCTATAGTCTAAGACTTGGTAATATGGAGACAGTGACTTCAACTAAAAAGGACTTGCAATTTATATAAACTGTCTCCATCCTTGAAAAGAGGAAAATGAAACAAAGACTAGAAAAGAAAAGCCTGTTAGATGCTGCAGACAACAGCTCATAGACCCACTTTTATTTTTTTACTCTAAATCCTTACCTAAATCTAACTGGAAATGACTGATAATCAGTTTTGATTCATCTTTCCATTAGTAACGGAGCAAGACCCATTCCTGTCACTGAAGTGACATGTTTAGCATTGAGTCTTCTGGCCAGTCTGCTCCAGGACACCCATAGTGGGGTGTCTTCATAATCTCTTCAGTTCAGGATTTGATTAAGGTAAAGAAGGATCGGATAAATTCAGTTAAGTGTTGTTGCTGTTCAGTAGCTAAGTCGTGTCTGACTTTTTGTTGGTAGGACTATAGCCCACCAACCTCCTCTCCAACCTCCTCTCTCCATGGAGTTTTCCAGGCAAGAATACTGGAGTAGGTTGCCATTTCCTTCTCCAGGGGATCCTCCTGGATGAGGGACTGAACTTGCGTCTCCAGCAATGGCAAGCAGGTTTACCACTGAGCCACCAGGGAAGCCCTCAGGTAAGTGACCTGTTAACAAATTCCCTAAACTCAACTCATGAAATGAGTCTTTACAAGGAATAAGTGAGTATGACTACTTGTTGACTGTAAATGATTAGTACAGAGTAATTTTCCAGATATTTTTAATTGGAACTGAAATATTCTGAACCACTTAAGGAATATACCAAGGAATATGCTGTTTACCTGGAAAAAAAAAAAAAGATCAAAATCAATAGGAACATTTTACTGAAACTTCTTGGTGATCTCTGATGGAAAGTGGTTGTTGCCTTTTGAGAAGTTTGCTAAGTATATAGCTTATGTTACATGATTCTACTTATTTTCCAATGTCAGAATTAATTTCAAGTTATGAAATATTGCTACCTATATGAAAATGATGAAATGATTTATTGCCTACTAGCAATTGTCATTTGTTTTTAAAATGTGAAACAAGTAAGCTGTGCATTAATGTAATCACTGAAATAATTTGGTGAACTTTGAGGTCTGTAAACTATAAATTTGCTACAGAGGAAAGGTAACAGTGCAATTGCTATAGGGTTCACAAAACATATCACAACTGAATAACAATTAAACTCTTTAGAGCAAAAGGAATATTCACTTTTAAGTAAACAGTTCTACTGAGTAATTTAATAAAGTAACACATGGTTCAGATTTAAGAGATTACCGTTTTAAGGAAACTATATTTTGGGAAACCTGGAGACAGTTTCTCTAAGTGGACCTTACAGTGAATGAAAGATAAAAAATTACATTCCCAGTAATTTAAATCAGTTACTTCCCCAAAGGGTTTATTGTCATCTTAGTGACAAAAACAGAAAAAAAAAAATCCAAAAATACCTACCAAGCCAGAATAATTTTCCAAGTGACTATATTTCCTTCTTTTGGGGAACACATGTGGATATATCTGTGGAAAAACTTCAAGATTCTTAGCAACAACAAAAGTATAAAAACAGTAATAGAGTTAGAAAATAAGAATAAATTTAGAGAACTGACACTTTCTGAATTCAGTACTTACTAAAACTGTAGTAATCAAGACAATACAGAAGAATAGACATTTAGGTCAGTGGAATAAAAGTATATCAAGAGTCCAGAAAAAAAGTACTACCATTAGGGTTAACTGGATTTTGACATGAGTGTTAAGATATTTCAATGGGATAAAGAATTATCTTTCCAACAAATAGTTCCAGGACAACTAATAGTCACAAGCATAATTTTGAAGTTAAACTCCTACCTCACCTCAGTTAAAAAAAATTAACTCAAACAGGCTTCTCTAGTGACTCAGCAGTAAAAGAATCCACCTATGATTCAAGAGACAAGGGTTTGATCCCTGGGTCAGGAAGATTCCCCTGGAGAAGAAAAATGGCAACCCACTCCACTATTCTTGCCTGGAAAATCCATGGACAGAGGAGCTTGGTGGGCTACAGTCCATGGGTTTTCAAAAGAATTGGATATGACTTCATGACTATCAATAAACAACAACAGCTCAAAATGAGTCATAGACCAAATATAAGATCTAAAACTATAAAATGCTAGGAAAACAGGTTAGGAAATCTACAGGGCATTGGACTATTCAATCTTCTTTTACACAAAACACCATGAGCACAAGCAACAAAAGGAAAATTAAACAAACTGGACTTGATTAAAATTATTTCTAAAAGTTTCAAATGAAACTATCAAGAAGTTGAAAAGATAATATACATATCAGAAAGTATTTACAAATCATGTATCTGAGAAGGGGCTTACATTTAGAATATACAAACAAAACAATTTTTTTTAAATGGGCAAAGAACCTGAATATAAATTGTTCCCAAGAAAATCTACAAATAATCAAAATTCATTAAGGAAATTCAAATAAAAACCACAATAAGATACCACTTTCCTTCCATGCTGTTGGTATAATAAAATAAAAGATGAATTCTGATAAGTGGTAGTGAGAATGTAGAGAAATTGGAACCCTCAAACGTTGCTTGTGAGAATGTAAAATGGCACAGTCACTTTGGAAAAGAGTTTGGTGGGCCTAAAAATGTAAACACTGTTACTATATGATACAGCAATTCCAAAGGAAATAAAAATGCACATTTACACCAAAGCTTGTAAATAACTGTTCATGGTAGCATTATTCATGGTAGCCAAGGAGTATAGCAACCTATATACTTATCATCTGTATAAGGAAAAGCTGTGGTATAGCCATACAAAAATGAAGTATTGATCTATGCTACAGTATGGATGAACTTTGAAGACATGCGCAAAGTGGAAGGAGTCAATTACAAAAGGCCATCTATTCTATGACTCTATGGAATGTCTAAAGTTCCACAGAGATAGTAGACTAGTGATTGCCAAGGGCTGGGGAGAAAGGGAAGATGGGGAATGACTGATAACAGAAAGTTGGATTACAGTAATTGTTAGATAACTCTATGATTTACTAAAAACCATGAATTGAACACTTCAAGGTATAATTTTATGGTATACGAATTAGGTCTCAAAAATGTTAACATAGGCAATAAGAGTAAATATGGCATATTCCCATTGCTGCAATATTTATATATTAGGCCAAACAAAAATTAATTCTAAGGTAGCTATAATAGAAGTAAGTCAATTGAATATATCCAGTAATTCCAGATCTCTAAAGAATGTTATCTTGAATAACTGTATCACTTGAATCTAGAATATTCCATTGCTTTACCTCTGTATCATGAATTTTTGAAATATTGAAGAACTGGATGGACTTGGTTGCAAAGAGTAGGACATGACTGACTGAACTGAAGCCTTAAAAGTCTAATAGTTATTGGCAATGCTTTAAGATGTATTGACCTACATAATCTTATGTGACTATTTATTTATATACAAAGCATTCTAGTAAACAGTTCATTTTAGCTCAATTATTTTTCTTTTCAATAAATTAAAGCCGCATGATGGTCTGTGAGAGCTAAGTGTCTGGCATCCTACAATGCTGATGAGTCTTAATTTATGCCCTGAGGGACCAATACTGAGAATTTGTTCAGAATAACATAGCAACTGTAGAATCAAAGCCATGATATTATGTGACAAATCTGTAGTTGAGAGAACACTACAGGATTCCACTGGATCACCTGGGGCAGCAATATTACAAGTGTTTACCGAGTAGCATCTTGATAAGGGAGACTTAATTGGTGTTAATTTTATCCAAATTACAGACAACTATAGAGCATCTATTTCCATAGAGTGGAATAGTCTCATCAAAATGTGTGACTAAACACTAAGGGTATTTAATTTGTAAGCAGTATTTCACAAGGGTTTTGATATGGATCTTTATTAAAACTGACTTCCAGTTGCATTAACCTGACCAATATCTAATGTGTACAGAGAATAATCATATCTTTTCTAACAACAAAGGAAGACAAAACGTTGTCAAATAATATTAATTTTCATGACAACAGTGCTTGTATTGGATCAGCATCTTGAGGTATATATTTCCCACTTTCCTCTTTGAGAATCTCAACAGTTGAAAACATTATTAAAGTACCCAGGGAGCCAACAATCCTTCCTTCCCTATTGTAAGTTACTTAATTAACACACAACAGATGTCTTCTTGCAGAAAGAAGCTTTTCAAGAGCAGTGGACTATGTGCCTATTTGCCTTGGGTATTGGAGTGAATTCCAGCATCATGAAACTTAATGAAGAAATGAAATTGCCATTTTTATCCCTAGTTTTAATCTCTTATCAGAAGTATAGAATCAGCAGGTTTAAATACGAACTAATGTTGAATATGGGTACAAAAATACAATTATTCGTCATTATTTTAACTGAAAGGAAAGGAAATTGCAGAAACATCAGTTATGGAAATACAAATATGAAATGTGATTAGAACTGGAGAACTCTTAAAGTAATATAAGCATTAAGAACAAGAGAATTCAGTACAAAACCACTCAATTTTACCTAACATCATTTGAAAACTCTTCCTCACCTCTATACTCAAGTAATTAAGCAAACTTAAAACAGTGCCTGCCACCCTATCAGCCACAGATACTGGTGACAATCTACTGGTAGTCAGAGAAATCTGTTTCTATTAATACAAATGTGTGGTGAGACCTTCATAAAACATAGGAAATGGCAACCTTATTAAAAGCCACATGACTTGTATCCAAAAAACCCAAAATAAAGAAAAACTTAGAAACTAATGGAACATTTAAAATCCAGCAAGTACTCTTGGTTAATTGATTATAACTAAGGTTGAAACTCTTATTAAAAATAATTAGATACCAAAAATTAGAAAGAGAAACAATGTTATTTCAAAATAAAGTTTAATTAGAAAAGAAAAAGCCTTCAAAAAGATGTTTTATGAAGACTACAAAAATATAGTAAGATTTATAAATTAAGAGGAGAAAACAAGTGATATTTTAATTGCTAAACCGAAAGGCTAATGCTTCATTTTCCACAGAGGGTAGAGAGAGTATCATAATCTGATAACAGGTTTTGCTAATTTAGAAGAAAACTTCTAAGAGACTGAAATGGACTACAAGGACTAGAGAGATAACTATAATGATAAAAGCAGTAATATTTTCCTCTATGATACAAACACCTTTCCAGATTACAAGTTTTCCAAAAAGACAAAAATGTATGGAGAGGAAGTTACTTATCCTGAAACTTCCCTAAGAATGAAACCAGTTCACCAATACACACCTAACTATATGGGTCATGTTCCTGGCATAGAAAATAAGACCAAACAAATGAAATCCTTCTTTAATAAGATTCAAATAAAAAACTCTATAATTAACATATATCGTCTTCCATTAAGGGAAGATACAAACTGACTAGGGCATGAACTTCTGCATACATTATGTATAAAAATGGTTATTGACCACTTCTTATGAAAGTGTCAAAGAACTAGAAGAGATTTCAAAAGTGCAGTGTTTCTAAAAATATTTCTGAAATATAAATGGACACTTCATTATTTGTTGAATTACATTTAAGTTTCTGAATTACATTTAAGTTCCAAACTTCTGCAATTGCCTATATTACAACTTTGGTTTATTTTGTAACTAAACTAACAACCATATTGTTCCAGAAATCTCTTCACCAAGAAACTTTAATTTTGTCTGAATAATTTTGATGATTATTATCTAAAATAATCTATAGCAGTAACTGAACTGTTTAACATAAGAAAAAAGATTAATGGCACATTAGGATAAGTGTTCAAAACATAGGAAAATATTGTACTTTGTGTATTCCCTAGTAGAAAATAAGTTTATAATCAACTTAGCTTCACAGTGATGATAAGAAAATAACTATTTAAATAACAGCAAGGAATAAGTACATGGAAATATAGTCATGATTTACAAAACTTATACAATATTGAAATATAAAGACAACATTTCTTCCATTAAATAGTAGTTAGCACACTTTGATTACAATGCATCACTACCACCATGGCCTTAGTAATACTACAGAAGTCAGTGGGGACTTATGGGTAGTGATGGAAATACAGATGGGAAACCAATATTTAAGGCACTTTCCTTAAAACAATATTCTGATTCTGTACATATGAAAACCAATGACACAGTAGTAAGCATCCCTTCACTAGAGTAACATTTAGATTCCAAATTTTCAAAAAATAGTTTTCACCTTTGAATAGAATCAGTGCCTACCATCTGAGTCACTGAAACCAACTTTAAACAGTTTTACTCTCTCAATCACTGCAGATGGTGACTGCAGCCATGAAATTAAAAGATACTTGCTCCTTGGAAGAAAAGTTAGGACATACCTAGACAGCATATTTGGAGAAGGCGATGGCACCCCACTCCAGTACTCTTGCCTGGAAAATCTATGGGCGGAGGAGCCTGGTGGGCTGCAGTCCATGGGGTCGCTATGGGTCAGACACGACTGAGCGACTTCACTTTCACTTTTCACTTTCATGCATTGGAGAATAAAATGGCAACCCACTCCAGTGTTCTTGCCTGGGGAATCCCAGGGACGGGGGTGCCTGGTGGGCTGCCGTCTATGGGGTCACACAGAGTCAGACATGACTGAAGCGACTTAGCAGTAGCAGCAGAAAGGATACTAAAAAGTAGAGACATTACTTTGCCAGAAAATCAAAGCTATGGTTTTTCCAGTGGTCATGTATGGATGTGAGAGTTGGACCATTAAGAACGGTGAGCACCAAAGAATTGATGCTTTTTTTTTTTTTTTANTAAAAAGCTTCATTAACTTTGACTTCTTTTTAAATCCTAGTTTCCTCATCTGTAAAATGCATACAATAGCAATTTCACAGAATCGTAACCTTTAAATGACACAATAGATGTAAGTCATTTGTGAAACGTTAAATATAACAGGATAGAAGACAAACTGGCTAGGCTATGTTAGTTAATTATCAAGTGAAATAGTAAGGTGAGGTGTCAGTAATGCAGAGGGAATGGAACAACTCAGTGATTGCCACCAGAGGTTGGGTTTTTTCATCTTTCTGCTTGGTCACTCTTAGTTCATGTGTGGACTTTGTTCTTAAGCTTTATGTATTATAATCCCAAAATATCTGTTGAATCTTTCTGGGAAGCAAACAAGAAGTAAAGGAACCAAGATAAAAGTGGTTTTCTCCAAGTGAAATTTTGCCTTTTTTTGTTGACAGGGCAACCTCTCAATGCTAGGTTATGGGCAGGGGAAATGACCAGAAAAATTTGCGCAAAAATACTGAGCAAAATAAAAATATAAAAACATATTCAAAGTTAGTCATATTGTAAACAAACTGTGAAACAAACAAGAAAAGCTAGGCAAGATTATTAAAGCACATACAGATAGTGGGAAATAAAAACATATAAAGAAATGAACAGTAGACTTATAATCTGCAGCAACAAGAAACTTTATTACAATAAATACAATAATGTCTTCAGTTGCTGAGTAACCTAGAATTCTAAATCCAGCTAAACTAATATGTGAGAGGCAGGGCAAAATCAATTTAATTTTAGGCAAAGACAAGGTTTTCCATCCACATTTTCTTGAAAGAACTCAGACAGGATGTTCTTTGGGAATTTATCTTTTCACAGTTCTTGGAATTCATCAAATCCTTTCCTGTCTCAGAGTATTCAGAGATGCTTTTCCTTCTGCCTACAAAGAGCTTTTGCAACTCCATACTCATCTGCCTCCTAATTATCATTCAGGTCCCAGTTTAAATATGATTTACTCTGAAATGCTTTCTTGATTACCCAAATGTGAATAATGACTCACAGTATTATTTTCACTTATCGTTCATTTCCTTTATAGTTTTTATTGCACGTTGAAACTTGTACCTGTTTTTGAATTTACTTAAGATTCTTTTAACCTACTAGGTAGTCCCTGGTGGCTCAGACAGCAAAGAAGCTGCCTGCAATGTAGGAGACCTGGGTTCGATCCTTGAGTTAGGAAGATTTCCTGGAGGAGGAAATGTCAACCCAATTCAGTATTTTTGCCTGGAGAATCCCATGGACAGAGAAACCTGGTGGGCTACAGTCCATGGTGTTGTAAAGATTCAGACATGACTGAGCAACTAACACACACAGTCAACATATGTTTAATGCACCTATATATGTAGAGAAGAAACAATTTAGTCTAATGAACTGGTATCTATATCAGATTAATAAAAATAGTTATTTTGTTAAGCCTTGCCTTTCAGTGGGACACCGATACTAAAGTCTGGCTGCTAAAATGTGGAAGGACGTGGTTTCCATCTCTTCTAGCTCTAAAAAGGAGACACCCCATGGGAACTTCCTTACCTAAGTACCTGCAACTGAAGGCTATAAAATGATGAAGCTAAAAAGCTGGCAATTACAGATTTCTGAGTCATTACATGGAGAAGACACCTGAAGGAGAGCCTCCTGACTTCACTGGATTGAGAAATGACCAAAAAGCAGCTTGTATCAGCTGCAGAGATCTGGGCAGTTGACATGTTCTGTCCTGACTAATGCATGAATGCGTGCTCAATCATGTCCGACTCTTTATGACCCCTTGGACTGTAGCCCACCAGGCTCCTCTGTCCATGGGATTCTCCAGACAGGAATACTGGAGGAGGTTGCCATTTTCTTCTCCAGAGGGTCTTCCCACACCAGGAATCGAACCCACGTCTCCTGCTTCTCCTGCAATGGCAGGCGGATTCTTTACTGCTGAGCCACCTGGGAAGCCCCATCCTTACCAACAGTCTAGCACAATAACATTAAGTGAAACCAACTGACATCTTTAAAAAATTTTGACTTAATTCACTGGCAGTTTTAGTGCACATCAAAAGGTACTAGGCTTTTAGTCATTTTTAAATTGACTCATTCTACAAAAGAAAAAAATTGTCTCGCAGATACACCATCAGGGTTATTAGGATATGTCTTTTTCTTTCTGTGGTCTTTCCCTTTTAACTGTATAGTCCATCGATTATCTGAAGAGTATAAAGTAGTGTCTGGAACAAGGAAGGTACTCAATAAATGATAAATGAGTGTAGGAACAGATGAATATATTTACAATGCCTCATTGACTGATGAAGCAAACAACAAAATGTGTTTATGATTCTAGACTGTATGCAGGCTGGATTGTACAGTGCAGGGGAAAAGAAAGAGGTTTTCTCTCAGATGGTGTGAGGCAAGTCAGAAGCATTTAGGCAGTGTCTATCAAATCTGAAGAGGTTTATGCACAGCTGGTCCCAGGTCAAGTGAAAAGAAATAGAAGAAGCAGAAATGAATATGAAGAGTCCAATCAGAAGGCTTCTGAGCTAATCTAAAGGGGTGACTCGGATCATCTCCCTCAGGTTATGTCAATATATTTTTTATTTGGTTTGGCATAAGCATAGCGGCCAATAACCATTCAGCACCTGCAGGAAGGAAACAATGAATGAGAGGAATGGACGTACAGCGGCTTCATTCCTTACAATGGGCTTCCCAGGTAGCTCAGTAGAAAAGAATCTGCCTGCAACGCAGGAGATGCCAGTTCAATCCCTGGGTTAGAAAGATCCCCTGGAGGAGGAAATGGCAACCCACTCGAGTATTCTTGCCTGGGAAATCCCATGGACAGAAGAGCCTGACAGGCTACAGTCCAGGGGGAAAAACAGGAGTCAGACATGACTGAGTGACTAAACAATAGTGGTGACAGGTAATTATTTCCTTTTAGTCAGAGAACCAAATCAAGGAGAATGTAACAAGGAAAAAATATCAAGATATTCTATCTGGCAAAAATAAGGCCTCTGCATTGGTGTTCAAATGTACCTAGAAAAGTTGTAGAGAAAAACTGTAGGACCTAGTCAGTACGGATATACTTACATTTATATCACCTTCATGTATGTGCTTGTATATGTGTGCATTCTGAGTATATCTCTAATGTAACTCATATGCAGATACAAATTAGTTCTTATGACACACGCTGAATAAAAATGTCTCCTTAGCAGGCGCTAATCACCCATTCAATCTACACATAATAAAGTTGTGTAATAGTTGGCAATATATTATAATATCTATTGTAACATATCCTGACTCTGTGATATTTAAATATTTCCAAAGAATTGCAAATATGACTATTTAAATCCTAGAGCTAAACCATAAGTTACAAATATAATTGAGTACTCATACAGCATTTCATGGCTCTAGAGAACATACAGATATTAAGTTAAACCCTTAATGGTTAGTCACCAAAATTGTAGATGGAATCAGAAGTTCTTTTTCTATTTTACAGGCCCCCATGGGGGAAAAAAAAGAGAGATCACTGACTCACCCTCAGTAGGGAATGCTCACTCCCACACAGTTTTTTCTTAAAGCCATGCACACTTAGCTAAGCAATGCTTTATAACCAAGTTTCCAACCTTCTCTCTACCCACACTGAAAGGACTGTAATTGCACAAAGCCACAAATGTTCAGAGAAAATACTTTCCTGTGGAAAATGTTTAATTTCATTCGATAAATCAGGCTTTCTCCAAGTCCTCCGTGCAACCCTTTTATATGAAAATGGCTCTGCACAAACTCTCCGGATAGATAAGGCTATTGCTTTTGCTCATAATTCTAGAGAAATAAATTATTTAAATAAAATAAATAGACTTGTGTTTTGAGATTTATAGACCCAATAGCCAAACAACTTCTCTTTTCATCTGTGTAAGAGAAAGAGCATAAGGGTCAATAATGGAGAGAAAAAGGAGATGATCAGAAAGGCCAGGAGCCCGACAGGAAGGGGCTGTGTGGCTCAGGAAACTCAAACAGGGGCTCTGTGTCAACCTGGAGGGGTGGGATGGAGAGGGAGACGGGAGGGGGTTCCGGAGGGAGGGGATATATGTATACCTATGGCTGATTCATGCTGAGGTTTGACAGAAAACAGCAGAATTCTGTAAAGCAATTATCCTTCAATAAAATAAATAAATAAATAAAAAGACAGACGAGGGGAGTCAGCGTCAGTAGTAGATGTGACAACAGAAGCCACACGGGCAAATACCAGGGACAGGCCACAGTCAGGAACAGAGGCATCTCTAGAAGATGAAAGGACAAGGAAGCAGGTTCCCCCCAGAGCCTTCTGGAGGGACTCAGGCCTGTTTACACCTGATTTTAGACCTGAAGATGCATTTTTGGACGGTAAGAGGAGATCTGCTTTGAGTCACTGTTTGTAGTGATTTGTTACATCAGCAGTAATACAACACTGTAAATCAACTACACTTCAATAAAATAAATTACAAAAAAAAAAAGTCCAGTAGAAAGAAAACCATAATAAGTGTTCATAAAAATTAATAGGAAGATAAAGATAGACAAAGGAAAGAAAATTCTCAGAAGAGGAAATCCAATAATCCAAGAAATGAAAAAAATAGTAATGTCAGTACAGAAATGGTAAGAAAGACACTCTCTTATACTGCTGAAGGAAAATGTAAAATTTCAGGACATTTTGGGAAGGATAAATTACCAAAATATATCAGCAGGTCTTAACTCTGTTCTAGATTTTATAACAAGAAAATTATTCTAGGAAAATACTATACAATATACACATATATGAATGAATGTGCATATAAATAAAAGTTTTGTGTTCAAAAATATTCACTCTGCATTCCTCCTAACAACAATAATATGCTAGAAATAATCTATATGATTGGGTTCTTACTAAGTAATAGTTAATCCTTATACTGTAATATTGTGAGCATTTATATGGGAAGAATTTTGATGACAAGGGAATAATGAGGCTAATAGAAAGCGGAATAACAAAGCACAGTGTGTTTTATGTGCATAAGGATTCCAATGATGTTATGTATATACCGCAAACACACAGTAATAAGATAGACATGAAACAGGGGTTTTACTTTTGTCCAGTTTTGCCTAAGACCTCAACCCTGAGAACAAAATATTCTTAAGTGACTTTCCTTCTAAAACAAATGACCAGAAGCTGGACCCACAGCCATCAAGCCCTGCCCACCTGGAGGGTCTGTAAGCCACCTGGGTGGGTTAAAGGTGGGCAGGGAGATGCTGAGAAGGCCTGTTCCCCGGGCCCTGGGGCGGTTTCTTCCCCAAGAAGCAGAGTGGCGTTCCCTGCCCCACATGAAGACAGCGCAGGGGTGGGGAAGCAGAGAACCATGTACATGTGTCACCTGGCGTCTGGCGGACAGAGTGATGCATACTAGAAAAAATATGTTGCCATGGAGCAGGGAGAAGGTGTCTCGTTGGCAACTGCCTGCGCTTTCAGAATTTCTGGAAAAAGCAGAAAGGCGTGAATGCTTGGGATGACTCTGAATGAGTGGTCCCTGAGAGAGGAGCTGGAATTGCTTCATTAAAAAAAAAACAAATCCTCCCACCCCAGTGGGATGAGTGAGGTGACACCAGCAAAACAGTCCCACGTGAAAGGGACTGCAGGAGCCGGCTGGTCAGGGACTGACTGAGGAGGGTGCTAAGCAGAAAGAGCCAGCACGGAGCACCAACTCATAGCCTGCCTGCTCCTCTGTCCTTGCTTCCAGCCCTGGACCACAGCCCTGAGAAGTGTGAGGCAGAATGGCGAGGGAGAAGGAGGGACCAGCATCCTTGCTACGAGGCCACCGGCCTGATTGCAAACTGAGGCAACGCAGCTCTGACCCCAACGTCTACAAGTGGAGGGGATGTTCTTTTTTATTTTTACATTAAAAAAATTTGGAATATAATTGCTTTACAATGCTGTTAGTTTCTGCTGTACAATGAAGTCAAGTCAGCCATATGATTACATTTATTCCCTCCCTCTTGAACCTTGCTACCTCCCTATTCTAGCTCACCCCAGAGCAACGAGCTAGGCTTCCTGAGCTTTAGAGCAACTTCCCCTTAGCTCTCCGTTTCACACTGGTAGTGTGGACATGTCAATCCCAGTCTCCCAGCTGGCCCCACCCTGCCCTCCCCACTGTGC
This sequence comes from Neotragus pygmaeus, assembly GCA_006410875.1. Classification (NCBI taxonomy): domain Eukaryota; kingdom Metazoa; phylum Chordata; class Mammalia; order Artiodactyla; family Bovidae; genus Neotragus; species Neotragus pygmaeus. The sequence goes on from SJYV01041763.1 coordinate 212,772, forward strand.
CCACATGTCTGTTCTCTGTCTGCTTCTCTATTCCTGCCTTGGAAACAGGTTCATCTGTACCATTTTTTCTAGATCTCACATCCATGTGTTAATAAGTGATACTTGTTTTTCTCTGTCTTACTTCCTTCACTCCATATGATAGATTCTAGGTCCATCCATGTCTCTACAAATGGCCCTCTTTCAATCCTTTAAGTGGATGAGTAATATTTCATTTTACATATGCACCATATGACTATCTTCTTTATCCATTAATCTCTTTCCAGATGGCCGAGAGGCACATGAAAAGATGCTCAACATCACGAATCATTAGAGAAATGCAAATCAAAACTATAACAAGGTATCACTTCATATCCGTCAGAATGGCCATCACCAAAAAAATCTATAAACAATACATGCTGGAAAGGGTGTGGAGAAAGGGGAACACTCTTGCACTATTGGTGGGAATGTAAATTGACACAGCCACTGTGGAGAACAGAACAGAGGTTCCTTAGAAAACTGAAATAAAACTGCCATATGACACAGCAATCCCATTCCTGGGCACATATCCTGAGAACACCCTAATTCAAAAGGCTACATGGGCCTCAGTGTTCACTGAAGCCCTGTTTGCACTGCAGTGATAACTGGGATGGCAGGTGGAGAGGTCCAGGAGGGAGGAAATATACATATAGCCGACTTACTTCATCGTACAGCAAAAACTAACACAGTATTGCCATGGAAGCAACCTAGATGTCCAACGGAGGGGATTTAACAGAGGATTTTCCATCTACTTGACCGGGCCCTCACAGATACAAACTGCAAGTTTTATGAGGGAAGTGGTTTCCTTTTAACTCATTTTTTAATCTCTTTCAGCACCTACAATGTTTTACACGTGGAAGATATTTCAAAAGATGTATATCAAGTTGAAAAATGAATTGCTGACATAGAAGAGACTGAAATGGACTTTCTGCTATTGCACTCCTAGAAATATTGTAAAATTTGTTATTAAATAAATATTATCCTCTAAAATTTTATTCTTCCCTGGAATACCAATGTGCCATCATTTTTGACAGAGTATTTGCTTTAGGAACAAGATGAGTGATCACAGGTGTACAAATTTTACTTTCTGTTGAAATAACCAACCATAGATATAGAAGCCCAAAGCTAAACTCAGTTTTCCAGTCTGATCTGAGAAAGATAGAGCATGTTTTATTCACAACCTCCAATTGTCTCAGAACTCAAGAATTAAACACCTATTCATACCATTTATTGATATTTAATTCTTGATTGCCTCCAAATCCAGAAATCAATATCTATTACCTACATGAAATTATCAAAACTACCCTATAGGTTAATGTTAATTGGCATGTTTAGGTAATCTCACAGGAGGTTGGGGAGTATGAACCTGTTTAATGGGTGATCAATTAAGGCACTCAAATAAATCTTTCAGTGTGGAATAACTGAATTGTTTCGCTTCTCTCACTGTGTTGGTGTTTCTAAGAGAGAAGCATTAGAGGACAAAGTTAGGTACGTTAAAAGAAAATTAGGAAAACAAATAAGTTAGCGGATCTAAAACTAAAAGTATCCTTATATTTTATCCAAAGGTGGCCTCCTATTTAAAGAAGGTCCCTCTGTGGTGGCCGTCATGGGTCATGAACTCAACAATGCAGTGTTGCATGGGTTAAGGAATAGAGTTTCCTGGGGAAGGAGCAAGTTGGAAAGCTTGGATCAACAAGAGAAGAAAAGGCACGGGTCCCACACAAGTCAAGGGAAACCTCTAGGGCTAGAAACACTGTCGGGACACGTCCTCCAGTCAAGGGATGGCACCTGCTTCTGCTCTACTCAGCAGTGTCTGGCGATGGGCACCTGGGTGCTGGCTGGTGACACACAGTGAGTGTCAGTTGCCCAGGACGTGGAAAGTCTGGGTGTCTCAGAGAATTAGTTGGTAGCTACTTTGGAAAATGTAGTCAGCACTGGGTTACTCATGTTACACATTTCTGGCCTAAGGGAACTCACATTCTATTTGAAAAACGAGATAAGTTAACACACATGAATACAGAATGTGGTTGAGAGCTATGTCAGGGTTGAGAATGATTGCTATAAACACAGTGGAGAAAATCTGAACAACTTTGAGCTTCCTTGGTAGCTCAGACAGTAAAGAATCCACCTGCAATGCAGGAGATCGGGATTCCATCCCTGTGTTGGGAAGATCCCTCTGGAGAAGGGAATGGCAACCCGCTCCAGTATTCTTGCCTGGGGAATTTCATGGACAGAAGAGCCTGAGAATGGTTGCTATAGATACAGTGGAAAAAATCTGAATCACTTTCTTCAGTTCAGTTGCTCAGTCATATCCGACTCTTTGCGACCCCATGAATAGCAGCATGCCAGGCCTCCCTGTTCATCACCACCTACCGGAGTTCACTCAGACACACGTCCATTGAGTCCGTGATGCCATCCAGCCATCTCATCCTCGGTCGTCCCCTTCCCCTCCTGCCCGCAATCCCTCCCAGCATCAGAGTCTTTTCCAATGAGTCAACTTTTCTCATGAGATGGCCACAGTACTGGAGTTTCAGCTTCAGCATCATTCCTTCCAAAGAAATCCCAGGGCTGATCTCCTTCAGAATGGACTGGTTGGGTCTCCTTGCAGTCCAGGGGACTCTCAAGAGTATTCTCCAACACCACAGTTCAAAAGTATCAATTCTTCAGCGCTCAGCCTTCTTCACAGTCCAACTCTCACATCCATACATGACCACAGGAAAAACCATAGCCTTGACTAGATGGACCTTAGTCGGCAAAGTAATGTCTCTGCTTTTGAATATACTATCTAGGTTGGTCATAACTTTTCTTCCAA
>SJYV01041763.1:219517-239702 GCA_006410875.1 Neotragus pygmaeus
AGCATTACTTTACTAGCATGTGAGATGAGTGCAATTGTGCGGTAGTTTGAGCATTTTTTGGCAGTGCCTTTGGGATTGAAATGAAAACTGACCTTTTCCAGTCCTGTTGCCACTGCTGAGTTTTCCAAATTTGTTGGCATATTGAGTGCAGCACTTTCACAGCATCATCTTTCAAGATTTGAAAGAGCTCAACTGGAATTCCATCACCTCCACTAGCTTTGTTCGTAGTGACACTTTCTAAGGCCCACTTGACTTCACATTCCAAGATGTCTGGCTCTAGATTAGTGATCACATCATCATGATTATCTGGGTCATGAAGATCTTTTTTGTACAGTTCTTCCATGTATTCTTGCCACCTCTTCTTAATATCTTCTGCTTCTGTTAGGTCCATACCATTTCTGTCCTTTAACGAGCCCATCTTTGCATGAAATATTTCTAACTCATGTTATTTATGTTAAATTTACCTATGTGTCTGGTAATAATCATCTCATTTGTTCTTTTTAAATTTTGATACTAAAAACAGGAATTTGAGTGATTTTTAACATCTGTTATCACTACCTGATAAATGTGCTTTATTTGTACATGTTCTTGTCATCTTTGCAAGATGAACAGTCCTAAGTCTCAGGAGGGAAAAAGTGCTTATGCAAATATGTTCTTGATTTCTATAGGCCACTCTAAATATTCTCCCAAGTTCACAATTGAAAAATAGGCTACAGGTATTGTTTTCTTATTCTCTTTTTATATTTTCATGCTATAGCTATTCAACAAAACTCAGGCAAAGCTTATGTAACACACTTTTAAATATAACTCTTTACATACGATATTGAACAAGGTTCAAGGGTTCCATACTGAACATTATACAAAACATTCTGACTTCTGGACTCTGCTTTATATGCCTTGTTTTTATGAGCCTCCCAGGTGGTACAGTGGTAAAGAATCTGCCTGCCAATGTAGGAGACACAAGAGGCTAGGGTTCAATCCCTGAGTGGAAAATATTCCCTGGAGGAGGAAATGGCAGCGCACACCAGTATTCTTCCCTGGAGAATTCCATGGACAGTGGAGCCTGGTGGATTACAGCCCATGTGTTTATAGTAACCATTCTCAGGCTCCTCTGTCCTGTTTATACGGCATGTCTTAAACACACATTCTCTGAAAATAATTTCTCAACCATCTATGTTGTCAACAGACTCAAGATTTTTAATTTCAGTGGAATTCTGTTCATAATTTTTAAATAAGTGAAATATATTAGGGGTTATTTCAGTCGGTGTAAACCCAAGTGTTACACATACAGATACTAACACAGTCTAACACAGTTACAAGAGTTCCCAATGGGGTATTTTGAATCAGTTGTAGTGAGGTGGATGAACCTAGGGCCTGTCATACAGAATGATGTCAGAAAGAGAAAAACAAGTATCAGATACTAACATCAGAAGAACAAATATCAGAAATAGAAGAACAAGTATCAGATACACACACACACACACACACACACACACACACACACACGGAATCTAGAAAAATGGTACTGATGAACCTATTTGCAGGGCAGGAATAGAGACTCACATGTAGAGAAGACTTGGACACAACAGGGGAAGGAGAGGGTAGGACAAATTGAGAGAGTTGCACTGAAACATACACGCCACCATATGTGAAACAGACAGCTAGTGGGAAGCTGTCTAGCGCAGGGAGCTCAGCTCAGTGCCCTGTGATGACCTAGAGGGTGTGATGGGGTAGGCTGAGAGGGCGGCTCAGCAGGAAGGGGATAGGTGACTACTTACAGCTGATGCATTCTGTCGTACAGCAGAAACTAACATTGTAAAGCAATTATCCTGCAATTAAAATTTTTTAAGAAAGGTAAAAACAGAAAAAGTTCCTTCTACCATGATAATGGTATATTTCTGCCAAAGGCATAAATGCAATTACAGATGCAAAAATAAGGCAATGATAAGTGCAATTCTGTTACACAGGAAGGCAATTTTCCTCTAAACTCCTTTATGTGGAAAATTTTCTTGAAATGCTATAAAATCAATATCATTGGATTCATATTGCTTTGATTATGCCTTTGTGTTATTCTTCAGAATAATTTTCACTCTTCCAAAAATACAGCTGTAATCATTCCCCAGTCAATAATTGCACAAAATCGGTTTTGTACCATCCAAAAATCAGACGACTAATTATCTAACATTTTATGAAACTAAATTCAACTTGTAAATATGAAATGAAATGAAGTTCATTTTAAGGCTAAAAAAAAAATCAGTGAACAGGTTTCCTCTTGTCAATAATAAATGTTAGCTGCTACTCAACACCTGGTAATTGAGTATTTTAGGTGATCCCTCCATAATACATTTTTTCAGAACTTTTCACTTTAGATCATGAGAAAAGAGGGCCCTGTTATTATGTTGTTTCATGTGTGGTTGAAAAAGAAATATAAAAATCGTTGCATGTGCAGTTGAGATGGAACCAATGCATCTGATCATAGGCTTGTAAAATAAGAAAAGTTGAAAACACTTGCTTGAGCTGCAAATGTCCAACTACCTGCATTTTTTGTGAATTTTATAGGGTCAGTTCATCTAAGGTTAGGAATAAACTCTCCCTGCAGTTGCATCAAACCATTTGGTCCATTAAGACCTGAGTTTAGCTGCCAAGTGACATTTTTCCCTGCATAATGTTGTCTGGCGTCTGCATTAACCAAATTAATTGGTCACTTGCCAAATGTCCACTTCACTTTGGCACAGAGATAAAGACTATGGGAGTGAGAGAATGATTTACTAAATATCTGAAATTTACTAAATGTCTGAAAGAGTTTATATATTCACCCAGATTACATAAATTAGACTCAAAAATAACAATCACCCGATTAGAATTCCTCTCAATTTAATGAATACTTCCAATTCTAAGGAAAAAAAATACTAAAAATGGAAATTGAATATTCTGGACACAAATAAACAGATGATAAAACACACTTATTTTAACAACTTGATTTTTAACTTATGGTGCAAAACTTTGTGGTTTGTGATGCTGAGCAGAAAAGACATATATACATTTTAAACTTTTCCTCTACAGAGTAGTTATGTACAATTTTGAAAGAAAACAAGTGTATATGTATATAATACATTATTTTATATGATTAAGAAATATGTGATTAAATTGTTGCTGTGATATTTCACTAGGTTCTTAGTCATTTAACAAATGTTATTGATTGGCAACAATTCTTAAGACTGTAAACCAGTCAATACTAAAGGAAATCAACCCAGAATGTTCACTGCTAAAGCTGAAGCTCCAATGCTTCGGCCACTTGGTGTGAAGAGACGACTCAATGGAAAAAATTATGATGCTGGGAAAGATTGAAGGCAGGAGAAGGGGACGACAGAGGATGAGATGGTTGGATGGCATCACTGACTCAATGGATATGAGTTCGAGCAAGCCATGGGAGATAGTGAAGGACACGAAAGCCTGGCGTGCTGCAGTCCATGGGGCCACAAAGAGTGGGACACAACTAAGTGACTGAACAGCAACATGACTATAAGAAAAGCAAGTTGGTCTTGTAACAAAAAAGTGGAACTTATTAACTACCTAGTTTTTACTAAAAATAAAAAATTAAGTGTACTAGAAAATAGAAATTTCACTGATATGCAGATGGAGAACACTTAGATGCATCTGTTGTCTTTTAAGAGGGTAGAGCAATTTCTCTCCAATTAAAAAAAAAATAGGTTGGGAAAAAAAGAAGAATACACAATCCAAGAGAGTATGCTTGGCTATAAAAACAGCACAACCAATGTGTTTAGATATGTACACATGCATGTGTGTGTAATTCTTCAAGTCACCATATCATATACATACAAATGCATATATTAATTCTGAAAAATCATAAATTAAAATATCCATATATTGGACTTGACTTTTTCTTACACGGTTGGCAATATATAAATGATAACATTTTTCAGATATTGAACTATAGCAGTTAAGCATCACATGCTTTCAGATAAAATTTTCTAAGAAGTTTCCTCTAAAATAGGCTATAATCTTATCATCAACAGATAAAGGTGATATCTCACACCACACTCTTTTTCAACCTCAAAAGAATCTCCTTTCTGTTTGAAAAGTTCTCTGACCTCCCCACCGTGTTTTGTTTTTGTTTTTTTCCTAAATGATTCTAGATCCTACTCCTTTTAAAACTCCAGCTTAAATGTGAGCATCTCATCTCCTGGCCAGGATGAAAGGGTTATGATAATAGTCTCAAAAAACTCTGTATTGGTTCCCCTCGATACACTAATGAAACAGCAAGCTTTGTGAAGCCAAGGGTGTCATGTAGTTTTTCACGGCCAAGTTCTTTTGCTGCCAAGTTCTTTTGCATAACACAAACAGTTATTATAGATACTAAAAGATGCCTGCTTTGTTAATGAGTTAATGGCTTAGTTATAATAAATCTTGTTTTCAAATCCCTCTGGTCAATAGGTCCGAACAATTGGGTTCAACGATTCCAGTATTCCCATGTCAGCAGTTCTCTGACTGTATTGAGACCTCTAAACCACCTGTCAATAGTCAATAACTTTGCTTTACTTTCCTATGGCCTTCATATCTCTTCTTAACCAGCATAAGTGCACATTAGTTCAAAAAAATTTCTCTCTTGTAAACAAAATCATTTTTCCCTGAGTCTTTCTCACCACTGGTTTGGCCAAGTATCAAACCAACTGTGTTGAACACTACCTACTGTACATTACTGGAAGATTCATTTCCCTAACTTCAAAGAGATTTTGTCATCAAATCTCCATGTTTTCTCAGCCTCACTCTCACTAATCATCTAAGCAGATACAGCATGGAGAAATGTAAACAGACAAGAAATCCCTCTTCTTTCTGCCCCCAAGTCCAATCCCGACCTGTATCTTTCTTTCTGTCTTCTCTCCTCTGACAAAGGAAGAAACAGGTATTTTGCTATTAAGACCATGTACTCATGGTCTGAGGACTTCTCTTCTCACCTGCAACATGACTGATTTTTTCACTTCTCAGGAGACTAATCCTCTTTAAATATATAATATTTTTAACATCTTTAAATCTTTTAGGGATATATATTTGATATATTTAAATATACTAAGATCTCTAGATCATTAAATATTTTAAAAATATCAAAATTCCCTTTCAGAATCAACCTGATTTTTCTGCCATATTGCAACAAAACTCCCAGAAAATACATATTCACTGTACCATTGTCTTACTTCTAATGATATTATCAATCAACATTAATCAGGGTTTACTGTCTCTTCTCCAGCAAAACAAGTCTTATCCAGATCACTAACATGTTACAGCTAGCCAAGATCCTGTCCTTGTTCTAATCCATCTAGCTGAACTTAAAGATGGCTTTGGTTCTTCTTAAAGGATCTTTGCCCCTTGATTTCTGGGGCAGCTCTTTTGCCTGGTTTTCCTCTGTCCCCTTTCTCATTTGCTCTTTGTTCTCTCTCTACTAAAATAAAGCGTGTGATGTGCACTAAATTTCCCAGCTTCACCTTGCAGTTAGCCTGAAGGTTAACTGATCTGGTCTAATAGTTTGTCCGCATGGTTCAGAGGTGGGGGCCTGCCTCAGGGAGCTTGGAAAAAAATGTTAAGATGGCTGCTTCTCAGAATGGAACAGGGATCTCTTTCAGGGGGTCCCTGAGTGAATAAGAGAAAAACTCATATAAGAAACGAATCGCCAGTCTAGGTTCAATGCAGAATATAGGATGCTTGGGGCTGGTGCACTGGGATGACCCAGAGAGATGGTATGGGGAGGGAGGTGGGAAGGGGGTTCAGGATTGGGAACATGTGTACACCTATGGCGGATTCATGTTGATGTATGGCAAAACCAATACAGTATTATAAAGTAAAATAAAGTAAAAAAAAAAAAAGAGAGAGAGAGAGAGAAACAGACAGCCTCCACATATAGTGTACAGTGGTACAGTGATCAAGAAATAATAATTTGTTTTGGTAATTCTTGAAATTCCGAGGTGGTTGTTATTGTTGTTATTATCATTATTCACCAGCACAAAGGCTACCATTATCATTTAAAATGGGTAAGTTCTGTGGTAATTGCACATTACTGTTATTATAAGCTTTGTTTCTTTCATCTCTTCCTTTCTCCCTCCCTCCCTCAATGTCCATGCTGAATTTTACCTTATTTCAGAATTTAAGTGCACCTGTATTTTCATTCAAAGAAATTTTAAGTTTCAAAGGACTGTAGCTAATCATAATAGAGTCTAAAGAAAATCGTGTTATAGTAATTCACTAATTTATATAAAACCAAATCATAACTCTCCTTTTCAAAAAGTAATCAAGTACATTAAAAGGTTGCTGCTATAAATAGCATCTCATGTACTGTCACATCCAGAGTAAATTTGGCTGTTAATGTGACCATAAATTGCATTTTCTAAGCTATTCAACAAATATTTCAAATAAAAATAAGCTTTTCCAACCGCATATGGAAACAAATTAAGTACAAATTGATAAATACAAACTAAAATAGTAGCAAATTGAATTCATCAGTAAAATAAAAGATGAAAAAGAAGTGCTTACTCTAGGATGGCAGAAATAGATTATTACTATTAGGAGGTTTTTAAATTTATTCTATCAAATTCTAAATGTGGAGGGAAAATCCTAAATTGTCTTAATATAAGCCTAACAGCATTTGATTAATTTTTTTAAGCCACAGACTTTGTTTGAATATCTGCAATTATTATTCTATATACAAATGTTAATTTCTTACAAAACTCTGTATGCCATATTGCTAGGTTATTTCATTCTTCATTTTCTGCCACATTTCCATCAAGGACTGTTTCTCCAAATCACAATCTGCCTGATCATGTGTTGTTGTTGTTCAGGTGCTATGTTGTGTTCGACTCTGCAATGCCATTGACTGTAGCCCACCAGGCTCATCTGTCCATGAGATTTTCCAGGCAAGAATACTGGAGCAGGTTCCATTTCCTTCTCCAGTGTGATTAAATTTTTTAAGGATAGTTTGCACAAATATAAACTCTTTAGTATCAAACAAGCAGGGAAAAAAATCCAAATTTCCAGCAAACATTAGAAAGATAGTCTTTTTTGCTTTGTTTACAAAAACAAATCTACATCAAAGGCATCACAGCTGCCTATGTTCTAGCACTGCATACATGTTAATAATGATCACTTTTTAAAGAATGATAAAAATTATTTTTTGGGTAAAAATTCCAAAAGCTATTGGCCACGGCCTATCATTTTCTGAATCACCAGAATAGTATAGAAAAGAATATCATAGTAGTCTCAGATCAACACACAAAATAAAAAGTCAATGAGTGGGGATAAAACAACCCCTTTCAGCAATAAAGAAAATTCCCACAGCAAAACTGATTCTCCTTTACATTAAAAAGGAAATTTATTAAAATAATTTTCATGCCACCAACTTCTGACATAGCCAACAAATGTAAAACAAATGATTGAAAATCAATATAGTGACTGAGAAATTTGTTCAAAGAAAATACAAGGATTTGTTTCCAGTTTTACTACTTAGTCTTTAATATAAAGTCCTAATTTAGCACTGAAGCTATTCATTTTCCTTTTTATCTGTTTTGTGTGATCTCATATTTGTCCTATTTCATCAGGACTTCTTTTCTGCACCATCTTGCAGGTGTGAAATTACAAAATTCAAATGATTTGCACTAAAATTCAGTGTCGGTCCAAAATATAAAAATTCAGTAAATTAGAAATAGGATGTTTAGACTCATAAAGTCTCCATAGAGAAAATGTGTTAGTCACTCAGCCATGACCAACTCTTTGCAACCCTGTGGACTGTAGCCTGCCAGGCTCCTCTGTCCTTGGAATTCTCCAGGCAAGAATACTGGAGTGGGTAGCCATTCCCTTCTCTAGGCAATCTCAAACCCAGGGTTCAAACCTGGGTCTCCTGCCTTTTAGATGGATTCTTTACCATCTGAGCCACCAGGGAAGCCCACAATCAATCATCAAATCACCTCATCATCACAGTTTGTTAAAACAGAGTGGGAGGGAAGCTCAAGAAGGGATATGTGTGTATTTATAGTCCAGCAGAAACTAACCCAACATTGTAAAGCAATTACCCTCCAATTTAAAATGAAAGGAAAAAACATGATAGCTAGCCTAAAATACCAGGGAAAAGCTCAGAATGCCCATTTTCAATCCTAGTTTTTAGTGTTGTCATTAAAACTTTGGCCAAGTAAATATTTAAAAGTTACAAATATTAAAATATGGGGAAAATCACCATTTTTTGCATGAGAGTATAAACAAGCCAACCACAGATTATAAACTGAACAACATGAAAACACATTAGGATCAATCTGATTATATGTTAGAAAAGTATATACAAACCATACCATTTCTTGTGATCTGGAACTGACCTGAGAGGAACTATAATTAAAAGAAGATATAATTAATATAAGCAAAAAAGGTATAAAATACCTAAGAATAAATTGAATAGGAAATTCATAGTTTATAAAGAAGAACCTTCTCTAAAGGGGGAAAAAAGGCCTGAATAATGTAAACAGTTATTAATGATTTATACAGACAATCTCCAAATTTACAGATTTACTAAACCAGTCAATCCTAAAGGAAGTCAACTGAATGTTCATTGGAAGGACTGATACTGAAATTGAAGCTCCAAAACTTTGGCCACCTGATGTGAAGAGCTGACTCACTGGAAAAGACCCTGTCACTGGAAAAGATTGAGGGCAGGCAAAGCGGGTAACAGAGGATGAGATGTTAGAGAGCATCACCAACTCAATAGACATGAGTTTGAGCAAACTCAGGGAGATGGTGAAGGACAGGGAAGCCTAGTGTGCTGCCGTCCATGGCAGCGTAAAGAGTTGGACATGACTGAACAACAACTCTAAATTAATTTACAAACTTAATGTCAACTATATCAAGGGGATCATTATGGGATTTTCTTTAGAAACACAGAAGGATAATTTGAAAAATTAGGTGCTAATATGAGTTGAGAAAAGAACTAAGAAAATTGAAAGAGAAATATACTGCCATCCTCACTATGAGTTAAAGTGTAGTGAAGTCACAGTATTAAAACCAAGTGGTATTATGACGAAAACAGACAGATGAGTTTAAAGAAAGGAGAAAACCAGAAATATGTCTAAATAGTCACAAGATTTATGTTAGTTGTCTGTTGCTAATGAAAGTAAATTAATACTTTCCAAGTGACAATTTGGCAATGCAAATATAACTAAAATGGGTCCAACTTTTGATTCAGTGATGGAAAAATAATCAGGTATATGCTAAAGAAAGCCAAAATATTAATATCACTTATTGAGCATTAGTTAAATGCATTACTCTATGCACACTACGGAGCTTCCCCTAGTGGCCGAATATGGTAAAGAATTCACCTGCACTGGGGCAGACCTGGGTTTGATCCCTGGGTTGGGGAGATCTCCTGGAGAAGGGATCTTCAGTATTCTTGCCTGGAGAATTCCATGGACAGAGGAGCTGGTGGGCTACAGTCCATGGGGTTGCAAAGAGCTGGACACAACTGAGCAACTCAGCACAGCACAGCACATGCACACTAAGGCATCCATTATAAATCATTTTAAAATCATTATAATTTCAGAAGAAAATGCAATGATTTTATAAAATATTCCTTTTAATTAATGTTTGTGATATTTTCTGTATTTTTGAAAAATTTCTACTTGAATTCACATTTTTGTTACCAAAACAAGAAAATTTAAGAGTTGTTTAAAAATAATAGATTACTATTCTTAATTTTTTAATGCTGACACTTAAGATTTGTAAAAATGTGTTAGATTTTCAGTACAATATTAAGTTTCATTAGTAAAATAGTTGGCTGTTTTTGTACAGATTATGTGCAAAAGAAATAGGAATCCGAAATCAATTATTTTAACCAAACCTAAAGAGAACACATTTTATACTTTTATACTTTATAAAATTTATGCCATTTAGCAATGAAGGAAAAAATGTCCTTTNAGTAAAATAGTTGGCTGTTTTTGTACAGATTATGTGCAAAAGAAATAGGAATCCGAAATCAATTATTTTAACCAAACCTAAAGAGAACACATTTTATACTTTTATACTTTATAAAATTTATGCCATTTAGCAATGAAGGAAAAAATGTCCTTTAACTAAGGAAAGGCAAGTTCTTTATGGGCAGTGTCTCTTCAGAGCAAACTTCTCTGAAAGGTATCTGGATTTCTACTGAATCTTAAAAACATAACACTTCAATCATATCCCAGGGAAGAAAAGAAAAAAAATATTGATTATGAGAAAGTTTGAAGAACTGAGGTCCCATGGAGTTAGTCTACACAGATTCATGGAGGGATTTTTTTTTTTTAATGGGCCACTTTAGGAGATGAGATATGCCTTCCTTCTGTACATAATAGGTAAGGGGTTATTGAATTACTGAATGAAAGAAATCATTTGTATGATGGCCAAAGACAAGAAGTGAGTGCAAAGTTTCTAGGCAACTGCTTATGAAATCATATTATAAGGTAACAATGATGGTACACAGAAAGCCCATCAACCTCAGAAAATATTCTCAAACCACATACATGAACTTGGAAACAGACCTGGAGTTTGTAGCCTTAATTTATCATGGTAGCATCCTCTCCACAAGACAAAAATATCCAAAGTATCCCAATGATACACTTCAAAAGATTCAGAATCAGTTTGACTACATCTATGATAATAACTTTCAAGATTAAATTAGAAAAATTAATTCAGAGAATTCCTAATCATTATTATAAATTGCACAGTAGGTATCCGTATCCCTCCTCCAACATTTGGTGACAGTCCAGATGCATAAGGCTTTCTAGGAAACTCAGTGGTAAACAATTTGCCTGCCAATGCAGGAAACGCCAGAAGCACAGGTTTGGCCCCTACGTCGGGAAGATCCCCTTGGGAGGAAATGGCAACTCATTCCAGTATTCTTGCCTATAAAATCCCATGGGCAGAGGAACCTGGTGGGCTACAGTCCTTGGGGTTGCAAGGAGTCGGACATGACTGAGCAATTAAGAACTAGGTATCCACAATGAATTGCTCTATAATCTTATTGTTTTTTTAAGACATAAGTAATAAATGAAGTATTTCATAACCAAACTTCTGCTTTCCTTTGACCTATGGAATGCTCATGAGAAAATAGTGACTACAAACTTTAGCCGTAAGAAGACAGGGGCGTTCAAAATTCCCAGAATTAATTAATCATGAAAGATTAATCTCATAGTATAAAAGTATAAATAGAGTTGGCATTGGAACCTTGGGTAGATGCTTGTACTTCCCATTGTAATTTTGGGGCACTGCTTCTTGTAATCTTTCCACCATGACATGTTTTAAATTCACAATTAATTTGTATATCCCTGGAGGGATTGTGATGCCTTATAAACCTTTAAATTTCTCATAGCTTTTAGCACAGTGCTTTTCAACATAGTGTAGGGGTGAAGGAGGTAATTTTGACAGGATTATATATAGTCTTTTTTAAAAAAGCCTATCTAAATGTTTTAAATGATTTCTGCTAAATTTTACTTTTAATAATGATTTCTGGAAAAATATCTGACAGTGTTTATTTCAGATCAACAACTTTTATATTTTCTTTAAAAAAATAGTATTCAATAGTTGAATTTTATTTTAAATTTTATTAATAAAATGGTTAAATATAAATCAAATTGACAACATAAATGATGATAAAAGTTTTGTAAAGTAAGCAGTGATTCAGAGTTGGTTCCTTGTAATAGGCTTGATTTTTTTTTTTTTGTACCTTTTATATAGAGTGGCTCAGACCTTGCAAAGATTGGGTGTTGCAGAAGTTAAAGATGCAGTGGATTCAAAAAAATTGTTAGCACTTAAAAACTAGTTCCAAAACAATAGGCATCTTTGTCATAATTTTGAAGGTTTTTTTTTTTTTTTTTTTGGTGGCTCAGACGGTAAAAGTGTCTGCCTGCAGTGCAGGAGACCTGGTTTGATCCCTGGGTTGGGAAGATCCCCTGGAGAAGGAAATGGCAGCCCACTCCAGTACCCTTGCCTGGAAAATTCCATGGACTGAGGAGCCTGGTAGGCTACAGTCCATGGGATTGCAAAGAGTCGGACATGACTGAGCGGCTTCAGTTTCAGTTTCAACCTTTGTGGGGGAGAAAATGCTATTTTTGCAAAAATAAAAGGGCTGAAAGAATCTTAAATGTTATATATTTGTAAGAACTAGCAATTTAAGGTCTTGCGAAATAATAGTTAAAAATGTTTTAATAACGTGTTATATTAAGAAGTATAACTAAACCAGTTTTAAGCCTCCTGGACTGATATTGGCTATCTTGCTTTTGGTTGCTCATTTTTATGTTGTTTTCTTGTTGAATAAACAATAAGCCAGCTCTGAGACTAGTTAATCCCAGTCAACTACATCCTGCAGTATTAAAACTATTGCTAAGCTAAAAGCAATTTACTATAATATTTTGTGGCTGGGTCAAAGAAATATATTATTTTTTAAGACCATGTCTAATTCTGGATACAAAGCAAACTGGAAGATAAGGATCAAATATGACTCAGAAATATATAAATGGTTGTATGCTAAATTGGATCAGACTCTTTCGCGACCCCATGGACTGTAGCCATCAGGCTCCTCTGTCCATGGGATTTCTCAGGCAAGAATACCAGAGCGGGTTGCCATTTCCTTCTCCAGGGGATCTTCCCAACCCAGGGATGGAACCCATGTCTTCTGCATTAGTAGGAGGATTCTTTACTGCTGAGTCACCAAGGAAACCCATTACCAGACTACCTACTATGCAAATCTCACTAAAAGAACATTAGGAATCTACTGCTTGTATATGAAATCCTTTTTTAAAATGAACACAGTCCATAACTAAGGAATTCATAAAAGTCCTACATGAGATTGCAAATATATGTTCCTTTTCCTTTACTGTAGGAGATCTTTTAGAAGTTCTCCTTAACCTTTAAGCAAATAGACAACATTTTTGTTCAAAGAGCTAAGAAAACTATACAAAGTAAAGAGATAGTACTTTCAAAAAGAGCAAAATTTACTGTCAATATTTTTTCAGTTAAATATGAATATGATCAATATAGAATCCCCAAAATTTTTAGTTACTAGCATTAAGTTCAACTTACTGTAATATTATACCACTAATATCAAATGTATTTTCATGCATATTTCTGAACCAAAGATCAATTTAGTGAAATCTATTGACAAGTTTGTTCAAAGTATTAGCACCTATTGGGTTAATGGGATTTTTAAGAGGTATAGGGCTTCCCAAGAGGTTCATTAGGTAAGGGGTAACAAACCTTTCTCAGTAGTTCACAGCAAGTTTGGACAAACGGAAATCAAAACATTTGAGAACTCTGTTAGGGAAGCTGATTTAGTTGCAGGACAACAATAGAATTCCTAACATATATGGAAATAAAAGACTACAGTTTTCCCTTGAACTAGGAAGTGTAAAGATGTTCCTTTATGGCTCAGCTGAGTGGTCAGGACAGGGGCTGTGATGGCAGGCAGACCAGGGGAAGGGAGGCAGGGACCTGTGGGTGCCTCTGTCCTGCTGCCAGAAATTACCGGGAGATGCCTTTCTCCACTTCTGCGACTATGGAAACTTACATGGAAACATGAACTAAGCATAAAGGGTCCAGATCCCAAATTCCAACACTGTCTTTGAAGAAAGAATTCAAAATACTATTCCAAAATGTGGCATGTTTTCAAATACCCACCTTTCTAGTCACCATTCTAACATTTCTAATGACTTTGTTCTGGGACGAAAGAAGCATTACCTGCATGTTGATTTATCGTGGTCTTGGGTACTGGCATTAATTTTATCAGATATATTTGTTGAAGACAGTGTATTGAAGGGGATAGAATGAAAGGGGAGAGGGAAAGATAGAGGGAAACAGAGAAGAAAAAACTTTTTACAGAAAGTGATCCTATATTTTAATAATTGGCAGGGTCAAACTTCAAAGTATTGACTTTTTTCCTATGGAAGTATTTGTGTGTATTTACATGTGAATTTAACTTCACTAGATAATTGCTGGGAAGGACAGAGAGACAAATGGATGAAGANTCCTATATTTTAATAATTGGCAGGGTCAAACTTCAAAGTATTGACTTTTTTCCTATGGAAGTATTTGTGTGTATTTACATGTGAATTTAACTTCACTAGATAATTGCTGGGAAGGACAGAGAGACAAATGGATGAAGACATGAAAGAAAAATTGTAACCAAGTAGAATTGAATGTTAGTCAGAGAAGCAATAATGAATGATAACCAGTTTCTTACAGCAACAGTCAGATGAAGAAGCAATTCTAATTACTTAGAAGTAAGTAATTTGAAAATACTATAATTATATAATTTGAAGATACTTTTGCAAGCACACTTTTAGGTACATCTACCAGTAACAAAAACAAGTATGGAAAAATTGGAGCTAATCAGAATGAATTTGATTAAAAGCTCATCAGGAAAAAATTTTGATAAAAGATATTTTAATATGACATTACTATTCCTACAGTGTTCTTTTTGGAAGTAATGTTTTTATATTCTAGGTATTCATTCCACTTTGTTTTTCTTGAATATCGATTCCTTGACCGAGTGACTTCACTTTTCACTTTCATGCACTGGAGAAGGAAATGGCAACCCACTCCAGTGTTCTTGCCTGGAGAATCCCAGGGACGAGGGAGCCTCATGGGCTGCCGTCTATGGGGCTGCACAGAGTCGGACACAACTGAAGTGACTTAGCAGCAGCAGCAGCAGCATTGATTCCTTGATTGTAATATCTGTGTTTAGATTTATATACATACTTTGCTGAACACTAAAATCACATTTAGTTTACATCCCTCTTGAGTCAAAGTATGAGACTTATACATAACATTTTTCATATTGCACCTTTAATCTAAGATGCAAGATTATCCTAGGTACCTACTACCAAAATCATTACAAATTCTACACATGTTGTATTTAGCTTATTGAAGTATTTCATATTAAATAATTTTTAAAGAGAAGTATATTGCATTCAGAAGATATTAACATCAATGAGATTAATCACTATGTGCTAGAGGCTACTCTATGCTAAATACAAATGGGAAATCATCTAATTCTCAAAAAAGAATCCTGGTACTAAGAACAACACAATTTTACAGATGAGGAAACAGGTAAAAACGAGCTAAATATTTCCAAGGGAACACTGAAATTTTACCAGAAAGAAAGGATTTGAAACCAACAGAAAAAATAAAGAACACAATTTGAAAGATGAAGTCTATATGTACATATTTTTAAAGAATAACACATAAGAATCTAAGCACATTATCTTCCCAAGTTTGGTGTGAAACAGAAGCATCAGTTGTTTTTTTAACAAGGTATGAAACTGTCTCTTNAACAGAAAAAATAAAGAACACAATTTGAAAGATGAAGTCTATATGTACATATTTTTAAAGAATAACACATAAGAATCTAAGCACATTATCTTCCCAAGTTTGGTGTGAAACAGAAGCATCAGTTGTTTTTTTAACAAGGTATGAAAAAATATTTTTTAAAGAAAAACTATGTAAGATAGAAGAGCATGAATATGTATACTACTTCTAATTTATAGAAGCTCTTTTCCTTATGTTTTGATTTATTTAATCTAAAAATAAACCCCTAGCTATATTCTTCTCATAAAAAATGGGATATCCAAACAACTTGAAAGATAAAGAAATAAGTGCTCTTTAAAGATTTACTGCTAATACTGTATCTCTGTTTGTTGTTGAAATACAGTCAGTCTATGATTACCATAGCAATAAATATGCTAAGTATTTCTCATTTGCTAATATATTTTATGAAAGTCTCTCATCCTGACAGCTTAAAAGGAACCTAAATTTCTTGTTCTCAAATTCAATAAGGAAAATAGCCAGGGCTGATAGATTTACATGATATAAGATTTGCTGAAAAGTAATAAAATTATATTTCAAGGCTAGATAATTTCCTCTTACCAGAATAAATATGTATATGAAAGTTACAAAATATTTTTATTCTTGTTGAATTATATAATTTTTATACTCATGGATAAGGGGGGGTACTAATATTTTGATTATATATTTCTCACACTGATAGATGAAAAGGATCATTCAGCAAAAAAGTCTTGTTATACAAATTGATAAAGCAAAAGAAAAATTCTAACTAAAGTACTAAGAATAGTTTTTGTTAACCTATATGTATAGAAAAAAATAAGACCCTGAAAATAACACCCACAAAATGAATTTGTGGCACATACTTTATCACTATATATACTATGGTAATTAAGAGATACTGATGGGACTACCCTGGCGGTTCAGTGGCTAAGACTCTGTGCTTCCAATGCAGGGGGCTGGCCCCTGGACAGTGAACAAAGATCTCACGTTCTATGTGAGATCACACACACACAGACACACACACAGAAAAGATACACACTGACACACACACACACACACCTTATTTACTGGTCTAACAAATATTTAGGCAGCTACTGTGTACCAAGGCCTGTGTACTTATGAACAAAATAATAGGAATTGACTTTTTATAGCTAATGGCTGCTGATAGGGAATTGGGAAAAAACAATAAAATACAAATCTCTGCTGAGGGAGAAACAGGAATACATGTGACTCTACTGTCTTTGGAGAAAGGACCTGAACCCTAGAAAAAGTCACTTCCCTCATACCGAGTTCTCAGGGTCTGCCTGAGACTGAGGTGCAATCAGAACGTGATCCTTGCATTCCTCAATACCGCACATAACAAAATAACAGACACAGCAGCGAGAACTGAGAGATGATTGTCTCTGGGGAGCAGTTCAGAGGGATGGACCAAAGTCAAGGGTTGATTAGATATTGAGAAGGACCTTCTGACATATTAACCAGCACCCAAAACACCCCAAATCAGAACAGAGTAATATAACACACTCTATGTATGTGCGTGTGCACTCACTTGTGTGCTACTCTTTGCAACCGCATGGACTGCAGCCCACAGGCTCCTCTGTTCATGGGATTTTCCAGGCAAGAACACACTCTGTAGGACTAGCCAAAGGAAGGGATTGCTCATCTCCATCATAAGAAAAACAAGAATGTATGTATTTATTGTGCCACACAACTTGTCCATAATTCAACAAAAGACTGATTTATATAGAATGGCTAAAAATGCAGTCTGGAGAGAGAAAGCAATCACGAGAATGAGACTCAGCTAGGTATGACAGAGTTATTGGAACATGGAAAGAATCATGACACTGAAAATAGGTCATTAGAAATTAACTGAACTGAAACAGTAAGATTAAAAATAAAAGCGGGAAAACAACAGAGGATCCAAGAACTGCAG
This sequence comes from Neotragus pygmaeus, assembly GCA_006410875.1. Lineage (NCBI taxonomy): Eukaryota > Metazoa > Chordata > Mammalia > Artiodactyla > Bovidae > Neotragus > Neotragus pygmaeus. Next base: position 236,808 of record SJYV01041763.1, read on the forward strand.
GAAAGTGTCAAACAGTATCAAACATCAAAGTGTCAATGGAGACCACAAGGTACGTGTGGTGGTGGTGGTGGGGCGCTCAGTTGTGTGACTCTTTGCAGCCCTGTGGATTGTAGTCTGCCAAGCTCCTCAGTTCATGGAACTTTTGAGGCAAGAATACTGGAGTGGGTTGCCACTTTCTACTCCAGGGAATCTTCCTGATCCAGGGGTCGAACCCGTTGTCTGCTTCATCTCTTGCACTGGCAGGCGGATTCTTCACCACTAGCTTCACTTGGGAAAGCCCATCAACTAGCGTAACACCACTCCGAAGTGTCAATGGGAACCACAGGGTATGTGGTGAAAATGAAACCCCCACCCATCAGTGGATGCTAACAGAAGAGGCCTTACGGGAAGCCTGAATTTCTACCCCTGCTCTGCAGTAATGAGGAACCTGTCTCAATCCCATGTGATAACAGGGGCTGAATGAGGAAACTGGACTTTCACCAAAACTTGGAAGTACCCAGGTAGTGATAGACAAAGCCAGATAAAACAAGTTTAAATGGAGATCCAGAGTCTTATAACATGCCTCAAACATTCAGATTTCAATAAAAGAAAAATCACCCATCCTCCCAAGAATCTGGAAATCTCAACTTCAATGAGAAAAGATCATTAACAGACATTGGTACTGGGATGACAAACAGAATTTTCTGACAAGGGTTTTTAGATACCACCATAAAAATATTTTAACAAGCAATTACATTGTCAACTTTGTTTACCTTTTTTTTATCTTTCTCTCAATAAAGAAATAAAAATATTAAAAATAATCTAATAGAACTGTAAAGTGAAATGTATAATAAGTAAAATCAAAAATCAATGGATGGGCTTGATGACAGAATACAGGGGAAAGAGGGAGGAAAATTATTGCACTTGAAGGCAGAACAACAGAAATTACCCAATGAACAACAGAGAGAAAACAGACTGGAAAGAAATGAACAGGACCTCTAAAACTTGTGAGATGAACATGGAAGGCCTAATATTTGTTATCATTGGAGGCCTAGATAAGAGGAGAAAGAGATTGAGGCTGAAAAATCACTAAAAGGAGTAATGGCAACAGTTATAAACTTAGAGACACAAGAAGGTTAGCAAAGACAAAACAAGATAAAGTCAAGGTAATTCATACCAAGACACATCATGGTGAAACTTCTGAAAAGTAAAGACAGAGAAAATCTTAGCAGCAGCCACACTAAATAACCCCTTGCCTACTAGAGGAAAACGATACACATGACAGCAGATTTCTCAGAAGAAACCAGTAAACAGACAGAACAAGGCTCGACATTTTTCAAGTGCTGAGGATAAAAAAAAAGATTTGTCAGTCTAGAAGTCTATTTTAAGCAAAATTATCTTTCAGGAATGATTAAAAAATTCTCAGATAAAAGAGTTTGTATGCAGTAGACCTATGCTAAAGAAGGCTAACAAATGTTCTCTGAAAAGAAAGAAAATAATTTAAGAAATAAATCTTAGAACATGAAGATAGAAGAAAGCAAAGAGAGGGGGGAAATGTGAGTAAGTATCATAGACTTTCCTTCTCCTTCTGAGTTTCCTAGATTATGTCTGACAGTGGGAGCAAAAATTATAACTGTCCAGTGAGGTTCTCAAGGTTTATAGAGAAAACATTCATAGACTTCTGCTATAAATGGATAGTCATACAGGGAAGTTAAGGTGAGTTTCTATACCAATTGGACTTTAAATGGTGTCATTAATAGATTATGTTATATATGCATATGGTTTTGTTATTGTTTAGTTGCTAAGTCAGGTCTGATTATTTTGCAACCATAAGCTCCTCCTGGCGAGAGACCAGCCGGCGCACTAAGTGCGGCCAAGAGGACCTACCCCACGTCCGAGGTCAGTGGCGGCCGGGAGGAGACACCCTGCGTCCGAGGTCAGGGGAGGCCGGAGGGGAAACACCCCACGTCCGAGGTCAGGGCGGCCAGGGGGAAACACCCCGCGTCCGAGGCGGCCGGGGGGAGACACCCCGCGTCCGAGGTCAGGGGCCACTGGAAGAAGCCACCTAGCGCTCGAGGCCAGGGGCAGAGACCCTGAGGAGCCAGCCTGAGCCCCCAGGCCAGGGGCGGCAGCTGGGAGGAGCCACCCAGGCCCGAGGCCAGGGGCCGGCGGCCAGGAGGAGTAACCCGAGGAGCGGTGGCTGCGCAGGCGCAGGAGGGCCTAGAGGAGCTATCTCACATTGAAGATCAGGAACGATGGTGGTAGGGAGATACACCTTGTACAAGGTAAGGAGCAGCGGTTGTGATTTGGGAGCAGCCATAAAGAGATACCCCACACCCAAGGTAAGAGAAACCCAAGTAAGATGGTAGGTGTTGCAAGAGGGCATCAGAGGGCAGACACACTGAAATCACAATCACAGAAAACTAGTCAATCTAATCACACTAAGACCACATGCTTGTCTAACTCAGTGAAACCAAGCCATGCCTTTGGGGCAACCCAAGACAGGTGGTCATGGTGGAGAGGGCTGACAGAACCTGGTCCACTGGAGAAGGGAATGGCAAGCCACTTTAGTATTCTTGCCTTGAGAACCCCATGAACAGTATGAAAAGGCAAAATGATAGGATACCAAAAGAGGAACTCCCCAGGTCATTAGGTGCCCAATATGCTACTAGAGATCAGTGGAGAAATAACTCCAAAAAAGAATGAAGGGATGGAGCCAAAGCAAAAACAATACCCAGTTGTGCATGTGACTGGTGATAGAAACAAGATCCAATGCTGTAAAGAGCAATATTGCATAGGAACCTGGAATGTCAGGTCCATGAATCAAGGCAAATTGGAAGTGGTCAAACAAGAGATGGCAAGGGTGAACGTCGACATTCTAGGAATCAGCAAACTAAAATGGACTGGAATGGGTGA